>CM062241.1:12529179-12807134 GCA_031216185.1 Syzygium aqueum
CCTTAGGCCGGATACAGTAGCAGGTCGTATTTGGCATCTGTTCAGTGTATTCGTTTCGAAAAAGAAAAAAACCCGATTTCTGAACGGTGACGGTGCGCGACACGACACGAGAACGGTTTCAATATTTGAAAATTGCGTAATTTCCTCAATTTATTATAATCCAAGTTCCTAAAGCACACTGATTGGGAAAATACCGTGATAACACATTCTGCCCGATATTTGATGGTATCTGTCGCACGAGAGATATTGAGGTACATAAAACTTGGCCATGTTTTCCTCTATTTTCAAACAGAGTTTCCTCCAATCATGTCTGTGGTTTTGTTGGTAGGTTGCATAAATATATAGAAAAAAAAATCCACTTACCAAAAAACAAATCAAATTCAGCCTCTCTTCTCTCTTCCATGGCCATCACATCCTAGCCCGGTTGTCTATTAGATCCCATATATAGCAACTAAGGGAGGGGGTGGATTGGTTGAAACGTAGCCGAGCAAAAACGTTGCGTCAGATACAGTTTTTGTAGACGATATACATGTAGATATAAACGATAAACATATGAGTGGCGTTAACGAATATCTAGGAGAGATTTACAGTGGTTCGATTTGGCTTTGCCAACGTCTCCCCTAGCTCGAGCAGCCCAATAAGGTCGCATCTACTAAGTTTCAACGAGCATTACAGTCTGTCTCCGTGATGAACTTGCTTTCCCTGTAGACAACAACCTTTCGCAAGACTGGTCTCCCTGATGTTGCCCCCACTCAAAGAACAACCATTTTCCTTCTACTGTGCCCCCACCACAGCACTAGGGCTCTCGTATATGTAATCATCCAAATTCAAACGCTGGACTTTTGAATTTGTAGCGTGGCATCGATCTTGAGTTTTCTTGAATAATGTAGCCACCAATCTACAAAATCAACTTTACAAGATATCTTCAGATCAGTCCAGTTGACCAGCATGTATGGATCTTTTACGTAAAGCAATATATCGAGCAATCTATGGTTAGCAATCGATAAGATAAATCATGAAAAATCACGTCTAAATTGGGTTTGCCATGACATGCAATATACCGTAGCTGGGTCTCCAATAATTTGATCTCCTCAAGCGTGATTTATGTAAGGAAACTTCGGTCTTGATCTTCTACCGGTTTGTAGTAGCACATAATTCTTGTGCATTTCTATTCTTCAAAATGTATAACACGGACGTTCAATGTGTATTTTCTTCCTTTTTCAGTAATCATAATATGAGTATCTCCATTCGATATGAATATCTCTTTTTTGCACCAGCGATACTGCTCTCGTATTAAATTGAAGAGCTTTACCTTGACAAGGTTGTAATCATCAAAATGATCTAAACTTTAGATTGGTAGAGAGAAAGAATTGTCAGGGAGTGCGTAGCAAAAATGCAATACTTTTAACTGGAGAGATCACTAATAAGGAGTTCAAATCCGAGCCTACAAATATATCTATTTAGATCCACATTCACACAAAAGCAATTGAATATATTAGCTATTTTATACCACATTAATTTTCTGATGTTGAACTTTCAAACACAATTACTCCTCCTCATATGTGAGCTCAATGTTAGGTCAAACCCCCTTAGTTTAGGTGTCTCTTTCTCTATATTGAACCATGTAGGCTCCGCATTGTCAAGCTAGGTTTGCTCCCCCATAATTCATATCAACCCACCTTCATCCCTAGTCTCTTTCTCTATATTGAACCACATAACACCTAGTTGCTTGAAAATCACTTTGACTACTAGATTTTGCTCTGACACCATTTGCTAGTGAGCGCGCACTAGAAGCCTTTAACTGGAGAGATCAGCAAGAGAAAGCCCAAGCTCAAGTTCATCAACATATCCAATTGGACCCACCTTCATTTAAAAGTTTCATTTAATAATTTATGAGTCAATTATGATATATCAACTGCTCCACACCAATCCAATTATCCTATGTGAGACTTTCTAACACGTGCAACTGAGAGAGAGAGAGAGAGAGAGAGAGAGAGAGAGAGAGAGAGAGAGGTGATGGCAAGCTAAGGCAATGAAGATGACAAAACGACAAGGATGCAACAATAGAATGGATGGAGGGTTGTGGCAATAGAAGAAATAGAGAGAGATTTCTTTTGTCGAGAAAAACCTTACAACAAATTCGTCTAATGTTACATATGCGATTGTCTCATACGGTATATGTGTTTAATGTTATACTTGTGATGTACCATATAAAGTATGAAATCATATCCTATATTATCTAATCAAATAGTCATGATTAATATTATATAGTTCTCTAGCAATTTTCGCCCCTAGAAACAAAAGAAGTACGTACATCCATAAGCTAGAAAGAGCGATCTCACTTGATAACTATGCCTCGAAATACTTAAAGATTGATAGGCAATACGCTTCAAATAATGTACGGCGATGACGATGCTTGAACAGCTTCCACAAGCAGGTGAACCATCCATTAATCGAAATAAAAACTCAATTGAACTCTTAATTACAACCCACCTTTTCTTAAATTTTCAAATATCTATGCTTTTTTTAGATATTTAGATTCGATGATAGGCCCCGTTGGGTACTGACCAATGTAATTTTGCCATTGACTACCAAAGATGCCTCTCTTTTTCTTTTCTCCCCCTTACTTCAACTTGGCCATTACTGCACGACATGATACGGCCTGCCTCATCTTTTAGGTACTACAGCTTGAAGATAAGGTACTTTCTTATAAGATGAAGATTGTGAATACTTATATAGGAAGGTAAGGTCGTGGATATGCTCTGAACCAAATCGATAGATTTGATCATGGACATAGCTTCCTGTGGGTGCGCCCTGACTTTTCTCGAGCCAATCGGGCCAAAAGGGTAATGCTCGAATGAGGACATTCACTTGGAAAGCTCGATAAAACTCTGCCCTGAAAAATTACACATAATTTTCTAAGGCGTGCCTGGTTAATGAGTTAAGCTTTACTCTTAGGGCTTGGCCCCACCAAAGTTTGTTCAATGATCACCTCTACAAATCAAATTATACTTATTTGTACTTTGGGAGAAATATTTTTAAGTTAGAATCTACCAAGCATATTTATGGGCCTTTGACTTTTAATTATGATCATATGAGTCAATTCAATTCATATACTAAAAAAAATACAGATCTACTAAGTGAATTTAAAAGAAACTTCGGATCATAAGCAAATCTATATGAACTTTCAATTTTATTGTATCATAAGTTGTTATATTATACCTGTTGCATTTACTAATTCTTTTCTCGTATTTCATGATGTATATTGCGTCACTATGGTTCTACAGTTGTATAAAGAAATAATGAATTGTAGACAATACAGGCACACGACATTTTTTTTTATGTTGAAACGCAATAGCAAGAGAAATTAAGAGGCTCTTACCTTTCATCGAGTTTATACAGACTTTTCTCAGTCTATTTTACTTATATCTGTATATGCAAATTAAAAACTTATTTTAGGTATTTGGATTCTTTCAATTCTTAATTTATGATATATATATTTGAAAGTATGTTTTACCTTTCGTACACTGATGTGAAAGTTACTATCTAATTGTAAGACATGATAGTCTTTCTTAGGAAAAATGACACTATTAGTTCCTAAACTTTAGCCTAATATACCTAAATATACAATGTCATTCCTTAATTTTTAACTTATCAAACATGGTTTTTGAATTATTACTAAATGTCCAGTGTATTCTGTAGACTATACTAAGAAGCTCATTGTCGTTCTTTCGTTAATTCGAGTTAATTGAATTTGTTGATATGTCTTTCAATTAATTTTAAATAAAATGACGAAAAAAATAGAGAACTGCGTATCTAGAAGAAGTTGGATAAAAAAATGGAATTCACGGTCACATGTTTTTATATCGTATTGTTATGTCGTTTCGAAAATCCAATCCTACATTAAATATAACATGTCATCAAATATCGTCTAAATTGTTATTTGATCAGACAAAAGGAATACACTAGACATTTAGGGGGAAAATTACCCAATTAATCATAAACCTATTATACAGATTTCAATTTAGTCTTAAACCTTGGTGTGAAATTGCAATGTAGTCATCCTTATCAATTTTTATCAGAAATTGATCCAATCGTCCTACATGGCACACCGCCATGTTAGAATTTCCGGCGAAAATTGACTAAAAATATTACATTGAAATTGCACGCAAAGGTTTCTGATTAAATTGACCAGATTGAAAAATTTAAGATTGAATTAGCATATGTTGAATAGATTTAAGACTGATCAGGTGATTTTCCCAACATTTTGGAATAGTTCAAAGACCACAATGAATGAATTAAAAAGTCTAAAGATGATATTATATATTGAGCCGATGTTTAGGGATTATTAGCGTCATTTCCTCCTTTCTTTTTATCCTTTCCTTTGAGGATGTAATATTTTTTTCCAATTATCGACGTGGGATATTAGTTGGTGGAGAAAAGATACAAGACAAACAAAAATAAGTTGGTTACGTTTTGTGGAACCACCCCCCCCCCCCTCCCATCTGTGGGATAAGATGCCTAGAAAATTTAGGGGCTAATTCAATAACACTTACATTTCACCTAGAGACAACTTCAATAAGTCAACCTACCCTATAACCAAAATGATAGTTGTTACCTAAACATAAATTATTTCCTTCATTTAGGATATGCCTGTTTCAAGAAAATGAATGATGTGAAAAATATTTTCCTAAAAATAATCACTTATATCGCTTAAAATAATTAATCAATGGAAATTTTTTTTATTATCAATAACAATTTATGTCTAAATATTTTTGTGAACGGTGAAGATATATTTTATTCATTCATTTTTTTAAGTAATACAAGTGATCATTTTTTAATAAATATTTATATATAAATTGGTGCCGTGTAATATTTTCCTAAACTTTCGTCTCCCTCCTTGAAACTTGACGATTTCAACGCCTTCTAGCGGCATGTGAATTTTCCCCTTTTGAACTGTCAAAGCATATCAGCATGTCCTACTTTTGATAGAAAAGATATGATCTGATTGAGTGTTCCCACAGAATTCTAAATGCCTAAGAACGGGGCTGGTAGTTCCTTCTTTCTTGTTATATTCGTATAGGTTATTTGCATTATTTCGTATTGCTATGGAAATGTCTCAATGTGACTATCAACGGTTATTCACTGAAGATAGATCAAAACGTGTCTCTGTGTTGATTTTGAGTGAAGTCTTATTCTTGCGGAGTTTACATTTCTCTTAGAAACTCGTGTCTTGTCCAAGTCGGACTCTCGTGACGTATCGGGAATTACCACCTCTACGGACGAGCTAGCTATTGTATACCATCCTGAATTTGGAATAAGAAAAAAAAATAGTTGAAATCATAGGTGGAGATCAATTTGACTTTTTGTCCAACTGAGAAAGAAAACAAAGATGAATCCGCATCATTAGAAAGTTCAACAAAAATTAAGAAATCTTCAGTTAATAAGTGGAGGAAGACTACATATACATAAAAAACATATAAATGTTGTAGACAAGAGATGCGAGATACTTTAACACTCCTTCTCACGTGTAAGCCGAATTAGAAAGGACACGTCGAATTCGACAAACGGGAGGGGAGGGCCTTACACGGGAAATACACCGAGGTAGAGTCGTATTTGAAAGTTCAATTCAAAAGTTTATAAAAGTCGTGGACTAAGTAGTGCAGATGCTTTAATATGACTACTGGAGTTTGTTCGGAATTTGTAGCTATTCTACAGGAGGAGGAAGTCATTCCTCTTTACGTTTTACATTACATCAACTAGGGTAATTTCTGCACGGTTGGTGGACATTTCAAGCTTCCATACTCTAATTTTTAACCTTGACAAAGACAAACAGTTGCAGTGCAAGTTGTTGCAAAGATTCGCATTAAATTTCAAGGATGCGATTGAGAAGGATCATAGAAGCTAGCATTTCTTGCAAAGCACTTCCTCCCGCCATCAACGTGGAATACATTATTCCATCAACTGCCAATTGATTTCAGTTCCTTTCCCTCCCACCACCAAATAGATTATGCATTTGCACATATAAAATATCGATACGCCACGTGTCGAGTGCCGATAAAAATTTTGTTTTTCTCTCTAGTTAGGCTTGAAACATGGGAACACATATGTGGACAAGCACAAACATACACATATGCAATCGGCAGCCAACCCTATCTAACCCCATTTGATCCATGCACGTTTGAGTGTATGGTAAGATCATTATGATAGTCATGCTAAACAAAGCTTTAGGGTTTCTTGGCTTGGCCATGCTTTCAAGAATTCTGATGACGCATGCCTTGTTCTTTTCTTGACGAGGAGGCAAAGTTAATTTTGCAAGTGGGTCCTTTCCATTTTATTAGTTCATAGCTTTTTGCCTGGACTCCTCTGACCTGAAGTTTGTTCATCATAGCAGCAACAATCTTACAAACCCATAGTTAATCCCTTTTAATCAAATGGATTATTGGCACTAAGAATGAATACGAGTTAAACAATAATGTAATTGACGAGCTCGTGATAGGTGCCAGAAATGCTCGATCCGATGAAGAGTTGGCTATCCTGCCTATGCATGTTTGATCAAAGTAAAAGGGTTGCCATGGCGAGTTTCCATCGCACCCAAAGCTATGAATAAATGAAAAGAAAGAAAGAGGAGCAGGTCAATTCCAAGATGAGGTTCTCAAAATAATGGATAGAGGCTGGTGAGGAAGTTCGGAGAATCCATGAGGAGCTGAAGACAAGAGACGTCCCATAAATAGGACCAATTGCCCAATCAACCATGAGCAATCATTGACAAGCAACGAAATCTCAGTGCAAAACAAAGATCTGTCCATGAAAGAACGTTCTTTCACGAACTTCAGAATCGGATTTCACAGGTACAGTGAATTAATGACCAGAACCAGCATAATGACTGAAAAGAAGATTTTTGCTCTGTGATAACTTCATTTCTCCTTTATACACCAAGCTGCCTGTCAGTCATCAAGATTCGAGATACATCTGATTCTAACCAGTGCAAGATTCAGAAATTCGGAGATCACCTACAACCAGGGGACGTTTTTGAAACACACAACAGAGGTCTAGGCAGTACATTGAATCCAGCAAGAACAGAGCACAACAGACCAATGATATCGGCTATGCTTGGCAGCGGACAAGGAGAATGAAAGTCACACATCTGCAGAAAGATATTGTTGGAAAAATGTTGCGAAAGGTAATTAACTTTGAAGGAGATGAAAAACTTTTAAGACAAAAAGAGTAAACTCGACAAAGCGATGAATCGAACAAAGCCAGCCACTCTGTCTCGGGCTCAAATCTTAAAAAGAAAAGGTATGTCTTCATGTGTGTTGCAACATAGTTTAGAAAGATTGAACCAAAGTTTAGTGTTCCTAGCACTCTTCCGTGAGAAATTATGCTAAAGCAGAAACTAGCAGGTCTATGACAGTCAGATGGATCACAACATGACGTACCCTTTTCTCATCTGGGCATGTAATTGTCCCATAAAAATGCAAAAGGAAGCAGATAATATATATCCCATTTTTCAAATTAGAGCAAACTCGACAATTCAAATTCGTAGAAACGACAAGGTAAAAGGAGCCTCAACAGGACTTTTTATGGTATCCCCACATACATGCAAGCCCTTCCTTTCTTTGCACCAGAAACATCAACCACAATAACAACTATTCGCTCATTCAAATTTTGCAGTTGGGTTAGGTTGCCAAGAATATACTTCTGAAGTTATCCGGCGGCTCCTGGTATAGCACATTTAATCTGTTTCCCGATAACATATAAAGAGGGAAAAGGTTCATCAAGGCATAAGATGACTTGCAGAGCTTTTATACATACATTTGACCAGATTTTGAAAGTAGCAAGCCAATAAGTTCACTTAAATTGGTAAATTCAGTGTGACAATCAAGCTGATCTATTGGGAAGAATATTGTAATACCCACATGGAAGATGCTAGAAAACCCGGACTTTCAGGTCATAGATTCTCCACAGCTAGTTCCATCATACAGCTAGTGCCAGCAGAGAATGGCAGAAAGACAACTTGAAAGACAAAAGACTCATTCTTGAACATGCAAAAATTGCAATTGAGCACATCTGTGATGTAAGTAGAACAGTTCTAGCTAATATTAGTACCAACCTTAGGAAATAAAAGAAAGAAGGTTTCAATGGAGAGAGAGAAGGGGCCATAACTCTGCATCTAGTCAAGGATACTGCTCCAACGATGTTTTGATATTGCCTCAACGGTGTTCAAAAGAACATTGCGATTTAGAAAATCAAATAAGATGGAAACTTTTGAAATCCAAATAGCTGGTTTAATGTCTGCCAGGAAACCCATGTGAACATCGTTGATGCTGTAAATACTTTCTACATCAACACGGCGAGTACAAAAGTGGAGCCATGCCTAAGAACGCTAGATGTTACCAGTCAATCTCCAAAATCAATACTGTTTGAGACTTGAATTTGGCTAACAGGACCGGAAGGACAAGAAGAACAGTCAAACCAACAGGAAATTCGCCACAAAGTTGAGCTACAACGCACGAGGATTTGGAAGACCCAGTAAATTAAGTGGATTTCCTTTGGGCAAACAATTAAGTATAGCTTATGCACGTGATGATATATCTTTACATTTTCTAAAAGTCATCCATCAAACAAAAAAATATGACTATAGCCACTAAATTGGAGAAGATTCACTTACAGAATTCACTATGTCAAACCAGAGAAGCCTGCAGATTAATTGATAGAAGAATTAGCTGTCTTACAGCAGACATACTTTAATCCTTGAACTGGGGAGCAAACAATAAAAACACCCAAAACAAAGCCCTTTTTCCCACTAAGTGAGGCTTGAGTAGGACAACTAATGGAATAAAGCAGAATCAAGTATAATGCAGAATGGGGGTAAAGCCATCAACCAATCTTCTGATATTCAAACCTGGATGCCCAAAAAGGACTTTCTCAGAAGCTTTGCATTTCATGTTCTCCTCTGATGTTTCCCCTGCAGCTCAAAATTTTCTAGATAACTACAGTAGAAGTCTCCTTCCAACTCTTTCTTATTTCCTTGACCTTGCTTTTCTCTATTTTAAGGGCCTCCCTCCCTCCTCTCTTATTTCGTTTCACTGATATAACTAGCTGAATTTTTTCCCCAGCAGAAGCAAACAAAGTAGAAGGACTCTTTAGACATAAGAACTTGAAGTGGAATGAAGGGGATAATCCATAAATATTGATATGTGTATTCACAAAAATACCCTTTCAACAAAGCCCCCCATGTATGCAAGCAGAAGAAATTAAACTTGCCTCTAAGACTAATGTGACCAAAATAATATCCACTTCAAAATAGACAGAGTATGCGACAGGGACTGGCGCTCGATTGATTTATATAGGGCATTGGTCAGTTTCAGCAACAGGTTGTTTAATTTCAACTTTTTTCCAGTTACAGGACCAGTCCGCATTCAAATTGTTGAATTTGATTTCTACCAGGGATTTCCATTTTCAGATCCAAGTCAGATCCGGTTTAAATTCCAGATCCTTCATGGGTTTGACATATTCTTGCATCCAGGCTATCTCATAGTCAGGTTGCTTCAAGCTCAGGTGGACTGCAGATTTTGTATGGGATGGAATTGGTTCTAATTTGGTTATCATTGGTTTAAGTTGGCAACTTGAATCTTGTCAGGTTTGGATCGAGTCAGTTTCAAAAGGGGAAGGCAGGTTCATTGCGTTTTGGTTAACCTTTGTCACCTCTACTTGAAACAACTAACACAAGGAGCATCTCTTTCTTGTACCTTGCATTCAACCATATCAAACAAATATTGCAAATAACAATGTGTAACAATCTTGGCCTAATCTGGATAACCTGAAAATGAAACGAATAAACAAAGAGGAGAAATAGATGCATTTAACAGAATGCCAGATGATTTCCAGCTTAAGATCATGTACAAAGGAAATTGTTCAAAATTAAACTAGCCTCATTTATCATGCAAAGCATACAAACTTGATAATAGACAACCAAACCAACTGAAAAGCATTAGAATGACTTGACTAACCTTTTACCACAGGAATATGTAGAGACTCAAAAGAACACATCCCCTTATCCGAAGCCAACGCTTCCTTGTCTGTGGGTGCATGTTATAAAGCTCATACACTAAGAAAGAATAAGCCTCATTCAATTTGATAAATGCCTCAAATTAGCTCAGAGACATCGAACAGAACTAAAACCACAGAAGTATCAAGCAATGAAAAGTTACTCATGAATAATTGTTTTCTTCAAATCTTGCCAAACACGAATGCCATCAGGGTGGCGATTTACATATTGTTCAATGAAAGCCTTATCGGAGCATGCAATTATAGTACTCAACGCTAAAAGAGGATCAGCCAATCCTTTATTTTTCAACCAATTATACATTGAAATTCTAAGCTTAACCCTCTCAATATTAAAAGAAAGATAAGCTGGAAATCTCACTAAACTCGACAATGGATAATTCAAGTCATTCAGAAGAATATCAATCTTCATCTCAAGCACATCCTTCGTCTGGCTAAGAATTTGAGGGGATACTCTGACCATTTCACAAACATCTGTCCGATCCAAACCAGATTTCATGATACAATCAAATCTCTCTTGAAGCTCTCCTCTCTTGCCGCGGAACACCTTGAGGGCCCGTTTCAAGTCATTTGAACCCTTGACAAATCCCAAGCTTAATAAGAACTTAGTCTTGTGCACATTTTCATCCTCAGCAGAGTTAGCTAACGGTTTGACTCTCAACCCCATAACCCAGTTTTTCAGTGCCTGAGGGTTTTCCTTGACGATTTCACAAAGCCGTTTCTTTCCCACATTCAAGTTGGTAAGCAAGCTATTGGCTTTTTTCAGAGTCGACGAACCCAATAGTAATGGGTGAGAACGGATAATTCTATCAATCTCTTCCGCCTCCATATCAATCTCCATAAAAAATATGAAGCACAGCCTCAAGTTTGAAACAAAATTTTCAACTTTGATATGCGGAAATTGAAGAAACATCTTATGCAACTCATCCATTGTAGATCCAAATTTGAGCAGTAACCCGACCAGGGAAATCATCCAACTCCCTGAACCCTCAAACAGAAGTCCAGGATGCTGACTAATCAATCTGCTAAGCTGCTCGTTGGTGTAACCCATCTTGCTCAATACAAGTAAAGCCTCAAGGATCCAATTCCATCTATAGTAACCATTTTCAGAAAGCTGCTCCTTTATCCAACTGAACTCAAATCCCAAAACCTTTAACTTCTCTATTACCTTAAGAAAATCCAAATTTACATCCCCAGTCAAAATATAGGGGCTACAAAGAATTACCTTGGCCACAGTGTCTTGGCTAAGCCCCAACTTTTCGTAAGCTCGAATTTTAGCCATCAAGACCCCGTGGTCATGATGAAATATTTCGGCTGCTTCCCTATAGATCTTTCCCATCTTAGTGCGCTCGATCCCACAGTTACACAAAACATGGTAGTTCTCCAGCAACAGTTCACTATCGCTCAAGAACATAATGTCGCGTGGAAGGAATGGAGCATATTCAGAGGGCTTCAAACCCATACTCTCAAAGAAAGGCTCGAACTCATTAATAGGATGGTAACGCAAGAATCGGGAAACCAACCGAGTGACATCGCCGTCGACATCAATCCTCTTAACAAGTTTTTCAAGAAAGAAGGGCGAGTTCCTACTAATGTGGTCTGCGTCCAAGAACTGTAGGCCTCTAGTGGAATGCAAGTAATCCGATAACGCAGCCTGCGCCGGTTTACGAATAGCGACGGGTAGCTTACTCGCAGATTCCACAACAAAGGCAACTTCTTCAGCTGGCACGGGCCGCTTAGTCCTGTAGAGTCTAGGGTTATGAGCGCCATGGACGAAACCAGTGGGCCAAGATCGGATTTTCAAGAATGGCGAATGGTTTTCGAGAAAATTTGAAGACACCCATTTGAGAATGGACCATGGTCCGAGGTTCTGTGCTTGTCTCATGAGTAACCGACCATCCGAGGATTTTTTTTTTTTTAAAAAGTGCCGTGCGGTGAAGAAGACGAGAACGAACCGGGCGAAAGTTTCAAGCTTTGAAGCTTCAGAAGAAGAGAATGAGTTCGCGCTAGCTCAGATGGACGATTCTCGTACCTTTGGTGGCGACTCCCTGAGCTTCAGCTGCCCGGAGCTTCAGTCGACGGCTTCAATGGTGGTTTTTTGGCGGCTCTTTCGGCCGCTCCCATTCGAAGAACAGTAGGAGCGGCGAGAACGCTGTTTCCCACCCGTGGTGGTGAGGACGCGGTAGCGAGAGCGTCGGAAACCGTGCCCGACCCGGCCCGGTCAGGCCCGACTCTGTACCGGCCCGGGTCGTGCTTCGTGCTGGCCCGGCCCATCACTGGATCGGGTCGTCGTCGCGCTCGTGTTAGTCCCATTACCGTGACCGTGACACAAAAGTGGCACGACCGCCGGTAAAGAAAGAGACATAGGAAAATACTTTATCTGCTTAGATTTTATTTATCTGAAAAAAGACTTTTAAATAGGTTACTGATAACAACTGGATAACTATAAGATAGCGACAAAAGAAACAAACTCCTAAAATCCTAGGACGGTAACATAAAATCCTAATAAACCAGACAACTATGACTTATTTCTAAAGAAATCAAATCGACTGATTTGAGCCAACATTCCCTCCTTTGAACCGATGTTGTAGACACCTTGGTTTTTGAAAAAAATAAATATCCTCCCTCAAATTGGATTATCTATCGAGCAAACACCAAACAATCTTCTTAGCTTCAGACATGTGGGGAACTGGAGGGGTTTAGTGAATATGTCCGCTGCTTGATCGTCACTTTTGCAAAAAATAAGATCAATTTCTTTATACTTCGTAAGATCCCTTAGAGAGTGATATTTTACGTCTATGCATTGGCTTCTACTAGGTAGAACAAGATTTTTGGAAAGTTTAATGATTGAACTGCTATCACAGTAAATCGAAGTAGCTCATTGTTGCTTGAACTGAAGTTCTTCAATAATCTTCCTTAGCCAAATAGCTTGACAGACATATGAAGTTGCATCTACAAACTCAACTTCGGTTGCTTATAAAGTAACAACCGGTTGCTTCTTTGAGGACCATGACACAACTCCTGAACCCAGCAGAACAATGTATCCTGAAGTGCTTCTTCTATCATCTAGATTTTCAGTATAATCACTGTCTATAAAGCCAAATAAAAAAGACTTCTCTTCCTTCTTAGAAAATAGCCCATAAGCAGCAATACCTTGCAAGTATCGAAAAATTCTTTTTGCATCATTAAGATGCATCTCTCTTGGGCATTCCATGTACCTACTAATGAGACTCACGGCATGCATTGTATCAGGTCGTAAGTACATCAAGCTTCCCACAATTTGCTTGTAGAGGGTGTCATCTGCCTTTCTTTCTTCAGGATCTTTCAAATGCTTCGAACCAAATTCAGTTGGTATACTCACAGAATTGCAATTCTTCATCTGAAGCCTGTCTAACATTTCTTGAACATATTTCTTTTGAGAAATAAAAATCCCCGCTACTAATTGAGTCACTCCAATGCCCAAAAAGTAAAGCATCATTTGTTTTTGCAGGTCACCAAACAAAAATGCTAGTTTCACATCCAATTGGAAGATAGGCCAGAATTTTGAGCTGCCAATGCAAACATCAACCTTATTATATCATGTCGTGCGAAAGGTGCAAAGACTTTTTTTATAATTCACACCAAAGTTTTGCTTATAGCCTTTAGCTACTAAGCGTGTCTTGTACTTCTTAACTTCGCCATTTTGCTTTCAACTTTGTCTTGTAAACCCACTTGACACCAATTGTTTTGTGCCCTCTAGGAAGATCTATCAACTCCCAAGTATTGTTTCTTTCAATGGCTGTAATTTCTTTATCCATCGCATTCCACCAACTCGATTGTTTTACAACGACGTCGAAAGTTGTAAGATCACAATCGGAGAATAGAGCAAAATGTGTAAGTGGGTCTTTAGATTGATCAATTTCAGTTACCTCATAATCAGTCATCCACGCGGGTCTCCTTCTAACATGTTATGGCGTTGTTCGGCTATAAATGGACTTTTGAGCATCTTCTGGGGAAGTTTGAGGGATTGTTGGCTAATGCAGATTCTCCATAGGTTGCTGTCTTTCCTCATCATTATCCAAGTCTGCTCGTATATGGTCTCCAGCACCATTCTTGCTCCATGACCAGGTTCGATCTTCATCAAAGACTACATCACGACTGATAATGATTTTCTTGGTGATAGGATCATAAAGATTATAAGCTTTTGATTGATCACTAATGCCAAGAAAAATGCATTTTTCTCCATTGTAATCCTCTTCTAGTCTGGAACGTAGCAATACACCAAAAATTCTGAAATGGTCTAGTGCTAGTCTTTGGCCGTTCCATGCTTCCTTGAGTGTTATATTTTGAACAGCAAGGGTGGGACTCCTGTTCAAAATATAAATTGCTCTAATTGACTGCTTCAGCCCAAAAGCTTTTCGAAATGCCACTTGTTGTCAAACGGCCCATATTCAAAATAGTGCAATGCTTCCTTTTGCAAATACCGTTTTGTTGTGGTGTATAGGCTGCTATAAGTTGCCTCTTGATTCCATGCATCTCACAAAAATTGCAAATTCATGTGAGTCATATTCTCCACCACGATCAGTGCGAAGAACTTTTATTAACCTACAAACTTGTTTTTCAACAAGTGCTTTATAGCTTTTAAAGGCTACAAAAACTTTAGATTTTTCCTGCAAAAAGCAAAACCAAATTTTACAACTATAGTCGTCAATGAAGGTAATTATGTATCTTTTATTACCTCCATTGGAAGATGGATTTATCGGCGCGCAAATGTCCAAATGAACAAGCTCCATAGTCTTTCTTGCTCTTCATGATTTTCCTTGTGGAAATTGACAATGGTGTTGTTTACCAACAACACATTCATCACAAATTTGAGAAGCAGCTGTAATTTGAGGAAGACCAGTAACCATGTTCTTTTGATGTAGTGTTCTTAGCCCTCTAAAATTGAGATGTCCATAATGAAAATGTCATAACAAGCATCATCCTTTGATCTCACGGAGAAGCATGAATAGGTAATATTGTGGAGATACAACTTCGTTTCTCCGTCATACTGACTTGGGCAATTAAGCCCAATTTTTCATCTTGTATTCTGCAAATGCCTCCTTTGATAGAGATCTCATATCCCTTCTTTTGTAGTTGGCCAGCACTCAGCAAATTGGTCTTCAACTCAAGGACATAAATAACATTTGAGATGGTCTGCAAAAAAATTTCCCTTTGTGTGAATTGTTACCTTCCCTTTTCCCAGAACAGAGACGGTGGAATTATTTCCAAACTTTACAGTGCTACGGAAAGATTCATCCAAATTAGAGAACACTTTTTTTTTATCTCCACTCATGTGGTTGCTATAGCGAGTGTCTAAGTACCACATGTTTGGTTGAGTTCGTTCCTTCACGTGACACACCGTAAAAAGTGACATTTCTTCTTCTTCTTTTTCTGCAAAGTTAGTTCTTTCTCCACTTTTTTTTTTGGAAAGAAGTTCTTTCTCCACTTTGTCCATTCAAATTAGTTCAACATTTTGATTTGTAATGGCCATACCTGTGACATCTGAAAACACTCTATATTGGCTTTTTCTGCTGACTTTGGTCCGTAACCAGTTGAATGCTCCACAACCTCTTCCTTTCCCTTGAGGATCATAATACTGGTTATTGTCATTATTTGAGCTACTGCAATCATTGTTTCTTAATGTGTTTGCCTCTTCCACGCTCACCGCACCATCCTTCTTTATTTGTTTTAGATGATGATGAAAAATGGTTTTTAGCTGAAGCCTTCAACGCTTGCTCCTCCATCTCTTGCTATTGGAATTTTTGTTCATGAACCAATAAGGAACCTGCAATTCATCATTCGAAAGTTCTTCGATATCCTTGGCTTCCTCTATGGAACAAACAACAAAGTTGAATTTTAGTGTCAAGGTTCGAAGAATTTTCTCAATTATGGTGACATCCTCCGTCTTGTCGCCATGAATTCGCATCTTATTGACAATTGCTATTGTCCATAACAAATAGTATGTGACCGACTCTCCCAATTCATTCGTAGCATTTTGAACTGTGAATGAAGCGTTTGAAGTTGCTGCCTCTTCGCTCTTGTTGATCCCTAATATTTCTTCTTCATGGAGTCCCAAATTTGCTTGGAGGTATCCTAGCAAAGAATTATTTCCAAGATTGATCTATTAATATCTTGGAAAAGATAATTTTGGCCTTGAGATCTTTTAGCTTTAATGCATCCAGATCTGCTATTTGCGTTGCCGACAACACAGCTCCTTCGTCTGGTTCTGCAACTCCAGGGGCAACTACTTGCCAATACTCTTTAGACCCGAGGAAATTTTCCATCAGCATGCTCCAATGATCATAGTGGCCATCAAAACGCGGGATAACTGGTTGCACAAATATTTCCGAGGCCATCGATTTCAATTGCTGTCGCACGAGTAAAAACGGAATAGAACTACTATTGTGCTCTCACGAACTCTCTTTCTTTTTGGCTCTCAACCATTTGTGGCTCACTTTTTTTTTTACGTGATTGAACTCTCAACGCTCTCTACGAAAACAGGCTCTGATACCACTGGCACAAAAAAGGCACAACCGTGGATAAAGAAAGAGACACTCTAAGGAAAATACTTCTCTGCTTACATTGTACTTATTTGACATAAGACATTTACATAGGCCACCGATAACATCTGGATAACTACAAGATAGCAACAAAAGAAACAAACTCCTAAAATCTAGAACGGTAACATAAAATCCCAACAAATCAAACAACTTTGACTTATTCTAAAGAAATCAAATTGACTGATTTTAGCCAATAGACCGGACTCGTGATTGCGTTGTTGCGTTGTGCCGGAGCCATTTTCTTAGTCAGTGCCGATTTTGTCGAAATTTGATGCAAAATCGAAATGAGACCGGGGCAAAATCTTCCATACGTTGACGGTGCATGAAACTGATGATACCGCCGCTCATCATCTCTGCGCATAGCCGATGGGAACCCACGGGATAGATCACCAGCTCCTCCACATCAACAGCAAAGTCCAAGCCGGCATGCCCGACATGACATCACAAGACAAGTTTGCTGCTAATTGTTTTCCGAAGATCTTTCGACTATAGCTTGAGGGACCCTTCTTAATCTGTGTAGTTAAAGCTTCTAAGGATTTCCCCCTCAATTGTTTTTCGTTCTCTTTTCTTCTAGGACTATTTGATGATCATTAATTGATTATTCATGCCTTTTCTTTTTGCACATTCTTGGTCGAAGAGAGTTCTCCTTCATTGGAGGAGATTAAGACTCTGATGCAGGAACCATCAATGGCATCCTTGAAAGATGTGGTTACTTGTTCTCGAACTCGGTGATAGACTAGGAGCGTAACCACATTCACATGGAATTAGCTGTCAATTTATGTGAATTTCGACTAGGGTCGTGCTTTTTCCATTCCTTCATTGGCTAAACCACGCCTCAGTGCAGTGTTTTGATGATTATTATCCTTCATGGGTCCCATCTTTCAGCATTTTAGAGCTACTATGCATTGGATTTTTTCCTTTCTTTTCTTGTGGGTCCCTTTCCTTCATCTTCTTCCTTCTCTCTTTTGCGGGCAATCCTCCTTTCACGCTTTTTGTAAAAGAGTTGAGGAGGATGCAAAGGATGATCATCGTAATTGCGAGACCACAACAAGTCTGGGTCAACAAGGCTCCATGCTAGAGATCTCCATCTGAACTCACCGTTGGAGACCTTCCTAGGAGGCGTCTGGTTCAGCCTCTACGATGTGCCGGTCCACGACAGTTTGTTGGATCCACTATGGTACTGCCTTGAAGGCGGCCACGCGGCAGAGAAGAGCCGCATCTCCAGCGACATCCAACTCGCTATCTGGATTGGCACCCAATGCGTGGAGCTCGAATGCACTGTACGTGGTTCATGCTCTAAGATCTACCAGTCTCCAAAGTTGTCGTACCTGCAGGTGATGATGATCGAAGCTTAGGACCTCCACATCACTTTGAATCTGCTGCCACTGATTGTGCGAGTGGTGAGGTCAAGGCACAATCCATGTGGATGTGAGAATCAAGGAGTACAGTTTCTTTACATTTTGATTTGATTGTTTGATGTCCTTAAGTAACTGATATTGCCAAGTGCCATGACTAGGAGTTACAGCATTCTGCTACAATGTTCATTTTCTCTTTTTTGAAAATCGACTCGAGTTCAAAGAAATTCTTTTGACCTCACTTGCTAATTTCCAATATTAAGGAGAAGAAATTTTGTATCTCTATTACATTCTGTTTGTCAAGGTAGTGTTTCAGCTTGGGCTGTTTACTAGTTTCTCACTTGAATATGGTGAAGAAGCTTTTTTGTAATTGAATTGGAGCGGTGGTGTTTTACCTTGACTCTTGCTCTCTGCATCCTCCTTCACTCCGCTAGGGGATATCAAGAAGGTAAAAAACCACCTAAGGGAGAAAGAGAGGGTGAAGAAAATAAAGAAAAGTGAGACCCACAAAAAAAGAAAAGAAGGAAACCACAAAGGGAATGAGAAACACATAGTAAAGGTAAGACCCATGAAGAGTAAAATTGTCAGACCACTGTATTGAGAAGTGTTTTAGCCAAAGAATAAGTGGAAAAAGCGCAACCTTTTTAACTATTATTATGCAATGCTGGTTAGCAATATACTTTAAAAATTCCTTTAAGGGCACGAATAAAAATCATTCCCTTCCCTAGCCCAATTTCTAGCTAGAATTAGATTTTTCTATTTATATTCCCTCGACGAGTTTATGAGCAGAAAGTATTTTTGATAATGACATAAAATTTATGTTCCCGAAATAGAAATTTGTTTAATATGTTATTCTTTCTATTCCTGGCGGCCAGTGGTGGGCGGGCAGTGGCAGACAGCCGGTAGCGAGAGCAAGTGATAAAAAGAGTTGTTTATGTATCTATTTCAGAAATAAAAAAGTAAAAAAAATCTATTTCTCATTTTTATTCCAAATTTATTTCTGAGCAAAAAAATTTATCCCGAAAATTTTAAAAAAAATGAAGTTGGATTGTCAATTGGATTTCAGTTCCAAACCTATTTATGAAACAAAAAATTAAAAAAACAAGAAAACATAATGATTATCACACCCAGCAATCCTATCATTTGTAATTGATTCACAGAAAGAATCCTTTTAACTCTCTTAGTCTATGTTGCCTTTTGTCTCTTTGGGTATTCAGTCTCTATTTGGTTCCTTCAACTAGATTCAGGTACTCTTGGGCTAGCATTGGTGTTTTAAAGGAAAGTTTTAAACAATTTGGTGATTAACCGTGATCAACAAAAAGAGGTTAGAAACAACCTGATTAATCTCGTTTCTCAAGCCATATGCTTCTCTCGAAAACAGAAAGGATTGAAACTAATAACACCAACAATGAAACACACTCACAACAGCGCAAGTATAAATCTATTAAGTGAACAAAGAATCTCTAGACAATTACTCTGCTCCAAAATAACTTGCATTCTCTGGAAAGATCAAAGCAACCTAGATGTTACCACTAAATTTGAAATGACACAGAAATAAGCATTCAAAACTTTGAATTTCCACAGAGAGAGAGAGAGAGAGAGGTCATGCTACACCAATTCTTAGTCGATCACTGCTTGGCACCGTAATAAGGATAGCCACCCATCCCCATAGGCAGAGTCGGAGGTCTGCCAAGCTGGTCTTTCTTCACAGCAAATTGGGGGTAAGTCATTTGAGGCTGTGCCGCATATGGCATGGGTGCCGCAAGAGGGCTAGGGTAAGCGGCACCTGCGTAAGCCGGTGCAGCTTGAGGATAAGGATATCCAGCAGGATCCGGGTTAGGATAAACTTTTCCAGTCTGAGGATATCCTGCTGCCATTGGTGCACCCATTGGAACCATTGTAGCTGGTAGCTGTGGAAGTGTCATTTTGCGTCCATGTGAATCTGCAAATTTGACAGTTATGCTCCGTCCCTAAAATCAAAAAGAAATTCTCCTCAAGTGAATCCATCTATCCCATAATGCGTCGGTCAGATTATTCAATCCGTCACATAAAGCCTTTTAAATCAGGTATGGATGAGTAAGACATGTAAGGCTTCATGTATGCGAGAACTTGAGCGTTGGAATAAATTATGTGTATTGAACAAATGCAAGAGGCCGACAAGTTCATTATTCGCCTACCCCAAGCAGCTTTTGTGGATTATCGATGGCTCTTCTGGCAGCCTTGGATGTCTTATAAGTAACAAATCCAAACCCACTGCAAACAAGAACAATATAATGACCATCCACAGATAAGTAACCGAGATAATCTCAATTAGAATCTGAAGATCAAGACAGACACTTAACCATGATTCAGTTGTATCTTTATCATATGCAACCGAACCTTCTTCAATATCACCATATCATCCAAAAAAACTGAGCAGCATCTCACTAGTGACATCTGGTGACAACCCACCAACAAACAGCTTCCTCCGAGCTAAATCAGGCGTAACACTTGACCCAATCAATCCCTCACATGCCAGATTACAGACAGCCATCCTTCCCTGAATTTAAAAGTTTGTAAGAACCACAATTATTAACTACAAGAGTCAAGAGGAAGTGCTACGTGTTTCGACAAACAGCCTGGCTTCTATGTCTGATACGGCTACCTAGCAACAGATGGCAATTAAATTCTCCTTATCGATTTTCAAAAGGAGGAAACCATCTTGGGCACAATAAAGCTCGGAGTTATTGCTTCTGCAAATAATTATGACATGGCAAACTGAAAGAATTATCAGCTTCTAAGCAGTAAGATGATCTTCCATAGTAATTCGACCTCAAATTTGATTTATGAAGCATTTAACTAAAATTTCTCTTAATAAAAATGCTATGAGATCTCACTTAAAAACTGCCTCCATTATCATAGAACATGCTTCAAAAAAACTGATTTTACAAATTAAGATTTACGTCCTCCATCTTTTCTTCAATCAATAAATACTCACTAATGAAACATCATATCCATACTGCAATTGCCATAATTTATTATAGCATTCAACAGAGAGTTTTTGAACTCTAGTAAAGTGTGTGTGAGTGCATGTCTCAGGGCAAAATGCAGAAACAGTGCGAAACACATGGAGAGAGAGAGAGAGAGAGAGAGAGAGAGAGAGAGAGAGAGAGAGAGAGAGAGAGAGAGAGAGAGAGAGAGCACTATAGCATTAGCTGGAGAAGTGAGAAATTGGCATATACATACATCAATCATTTTGCTAGGTGCCCTCAGTGTAATTTTAGTTGACTCCATATTTTTGTAAGTAATGAATCCATAACCACGCGATTTCCCTGTTGCTTTGTCATAAATGACAGCACCTTCTTCTATTTCTCCATGAACTTGGAAGGCCTGGAACAAAAAAACATCCTTAATTGCTTCGAGATAAATAATCCATGCATAGACTTCAATGATGAGGAGAAAACATCTAGAAGTGAAGCAAAATTAAGGAATAAAGATCTCTCCCTCCCTCTCAGTTGTGATAGCTTGCAATGGGGAATTCGAACACAACGGCACTCGGACACAATCAGCAAGCAGCAAGCAATGCACTCACAGCACACAAGGCTTCTGAAGTGGCATTCCAGGCCAAGCCACGGACAAAAGCCTTTTGGTGGACAGGATCTGCAGTCGCGATACTTTTTATTTCTTCTGCAATTGAAGGGTATTGGGATCCTCTTTATTCGTCCACATGCAAACAAACACACATGCACAGGGTCAATCACACAGCATACAGTTCACTCGCACAAACATTATATTCTCAGGTAAAAGCATGTATAGAAAACAAGACTGCACTAGCACATAGGCAGACATAAGCGGAAAGAGCAAAGCTCCCAGCTGAGGCATCCCTAGTTTGCCATAATCCATGAAACTCTATACAAAAGCTCGAATCAAGGAGGGTCTGATCCCAATAAAACTAAAGCAGCATTGTTGACACTGAGGAGCGCCACAATAGTATTTTTAGAAAATCAGACTTCTATTAGTTTGATTAATGAATTCAGCCAAGTCAGAACCAGACTCGTCTGGACTCAGGAGTCCGAAGGGATGATGTTACCATCAAAAGGACAGCAAATAAACATTGATATGTTACGACAAATTAACAGGAATGTGCAGGCAGACCCTCTAAGAAATGAAATTCGAATATGACTATAACCTATCAATAAAAGCTGAGACAGAGCCTCCTGGTTCGGCCACAACCGAATAAGCCACGAAGATCTGAGAAGACATAGCAGCCGCAGCCGGTTCTCGACATTACCAGCACAAATTGAAAAACACCAAAAGAGAAGATTTTGTTGCCCCTCACAGACATTTTCGGCGATCTGCCAACGTACTCGGCAATTAGCTCTTACACTCACGTTCCATCAAATCCATTTAAATCAGCCATAGCGAATAAACTTCGACAAAATAATCAAAACTACGGGAAACTACTTACAAGGTCCCGAAACATATTACTGACGAACGAAATCCCAAAACGTCAGATACCCTTTGAGAATACCAGTTAAACTTCGCATGAATAAACGCCCCGCTCCCACTCACTTCGCTGATCAAATCAAACAAGCTCCCAAGGCTCGTTCTTGTCTTCTACGACCGCTCGAGACTTGCCAAACCGAAACTCATCGAAGATGACCGACGAAACTAGATCACCCACCCACCATCTGACGATGCTAATTCACACCGATCGGCGAAACCCAATTGCTAAACAAGGAAGACGATCAAAAGACGCGATGCAAAGAAACGAGCGAAAGAAGGCGTCGGGGGGAGGGGGGGGGGGGCAAGAGGAGGGGACGCACAGCTTAGCGAGGAGCTCGACGAGGTGGGGCTTCGCGAGGGGCTCGAGGAGCGACCGGAGGTGCTCCTCGGAGTCGGGAGGATCGCCGTTTCCGGCGGTCTCGTCGAGCTTCCTCTTCTTCAAATCCTCCATTTGCTTCCGCTGAATCCTCCTCCTCCTCCTTCTTCAGAGTGTCGTGGCTTCTTGCGTCTCCGGTTCTACTCCGGCTAGGGTCCGCGGCTTCGTTGATTGGACTTCTTGCGGGGTTCCACGTCACCCGTCAGATTATCATCCTCGAATTATTATTTTTTCATTTTTATCTTCTTTTTTTCAATTGAACCCCTGTAATTTTTACAGGTAATCGGTTCCTGATCCGATCCAGTTCCTGATTCCACCGGGAGAACCGTTCCCAAAAAACCATAAATCGGGGACTAGACCAATTGATCCTAGGACCAGGAATCAGATCGGACCACCGATCTGGTTCGATTACTATTTTTTGTCCCATTACTTGATACTATATATTTTGAAATTAGAATTGTCTTCATCATATCAATTACACATAATCACAAAAACAAGCGTGCATTTCACACCAATTCGGTGACGAATTGTGTTTTCATTGCCGACTACACATATGTTCTAAAATTAGAATTATATTAACCATGCCAACTATACATAATCACAAAAAAAGTATACATTATATCAATTCCACTTTTAGGAACTGAGAACCAAATCGACAATCCTGGGAACCGAACCAAAACGATCGGTCCGGTTTGGTTCGGGCAATTCCCTATTTGGGCGGTCCATTTTGCACATTCCTAATATTTTTAAAATTTTTCAAATCAACCCCTTTTGCTAACGTAAAGTGTTTAATCAAATTCCACCTGCACAAAATCTGGCCAAATCCAGTTGAATGCGGCCGTCGAGGATGCAAGATTATAACGAGAATTAAACATTACATACGTAAATATAACGTGAATTAGATATTATTTAAGTACATACCCACCGCGAATAGTTGTGGAGAGCATTCGACGTGTGTGAACTTTTACATTATCTAAATTTTATGATATATACGTTTTGAATTTTTTTTAACACCATACATCCGAGACCTTCGCAATATATAGATATTGGCACGTAGAATAATATATATATTCTATGATTTTTTGAAATTTGAATAATATGCTTTTGCTTTCATTCAATCCTAAGTGAATAAGCCCTTAATCCGTTCACTGTATACAACCCACGATGGGTGCTTATTTAGGTTCACGCCACACTTCCGTGTCCACCAACAATTACATCGGCTAGATCTGGCTAGATTTTGCGTCGGAGGGACTTGATTATACATGCTGTATAAGTACAAGGACTTGATTGCAATAAATAAAAATATATGAACTTGATCCAGAAAAGTAGTAAAAGTATACGGACAAAAAGTAGAATTTTTGCCATCCCTTTTGGTCCATAAGAATAAAAAATGAGCAAACTACTAAAAAGTATGGGTCAAACATTAATCTAATGACAACATAACAATTAGGGACGATATTGGTCATTTCAAAAAGTAACACGTAAGGAAATAGTATACTCCATTTTTTTCACGAAAAATGATTACTTGTCTTGCTTACAAAAATAAATTAACCAAAATTTTATTCTCCATAAAAATATTTAGACATTTCTATGATTTTTTTAATCCAATGGAAGTTATGGCATCATTAAACTTAAAATAGCTTTGTCGGAAGTTTGTTTGAGTACATATATTAACTTTTTTAACCTACACACTACGTCTTCCTTTTGTTTAAATGAAAAGCCCTCATGTTAGTACATATAAACCTCTTCCTATAAATTCCCATTAAAAATGCAGTTTTGACATCCATTTAGTGTAATTCTAAATCGTGATGAGCCACTAAAGCCATAATAATTCTAAGTGAATTTTTTTTAATGGTGAAAAGGTTTCCTTATAATTAATGCATTCTATGAGTAAAACATTTAGCAACAAGTCTGGCTTTATAATGTTCAATATTACCTTTTGGGTCACGTTTGGTGATAAAGACCCATTTACACCCAACCTTTTTACATCCTCTTGGTAATTCAACAAATCCCAAACTTGATTCTCATTCATAGATTCTAACTCTTCCTTAATGGCATTAAACTATTGAGTAGAATCATCACATTCCTTGGCCTTTGAAAAGATCCATTACCAATTTCTAAGTCAATTTCTGTCTCTTTTAGATAAACAACATAGTTATTAGAAATAGCTAACATCTTTTCTTTTTGAAATCTTCTTAATGCTATTTTTGTGGCTAAACTACCATAGTTTCAATATTGACATTTTCATTGTGGAGTGCTTGATAATTTATTTGTTATTTTTTATTATTATTGGATTGAATTATAATATCAGGAATAACAACTTTAGAAGTTTTGGATATAAGAACTTTTGCCCGAACTTCTTGAATGCAAACATTACGCCTTCTTTCAATCCCGCTAATGTCACTATTTTCAATAAACCTAGTATTTCTAGATTCAACAATTCTTGCACTATGATTAAGATAGTAAAATCTATACTCTCTAGATTTCTTTGCATAACCAATGAGGTAATCCCTGGTCGTTCTAAAATCAAATTTCTTTCCATATTGATAGTAAATTCTTACTTTGCTAATGAAATAAACATTAAAAGTGCCAAAAGTTGTGTACAACGCTCATTTTACTGCCAAAATTTTCTTTTGGATCACTTAAGTGCCAAATTTTTTGAAAAACGATCTTTTCAGTGCTAACTCCGATCGAGTTAGCCGGAAATCCAACGTGACCTTTTCTTTATATTAATTTCTTAAGCCGACGTGGCTCACTGGAGGGTCTAGTTAGCATCTAAAGCCATAAACAACATCATTTAGTAGTTTTCCCCAAAATAAGAACCCTAAATCGCCAAATTGAAAGGGAATCCCGATTTCAAACCCTAACCGGCCATGGAATCGAAATTCACACCATATTTTGGTTTCCCTCAAATTGAGTGACATAGAGAGAGAAATGCACCTTTTTACCATGGACAATGAGTAAGTGACAGCGAGTGAGGGCAGGCATGCGATGATGAGCAAGCGACCGGGAGAGATGCGATGAGGCTTGCCTTTTTACTTAGGTTCAAACGACGTTGCTTTTGCCATGGACGGCATGGGGCATAGTTTTTTTCATTACCCAACCACGTTGGACTGAGCAACGTCAATTCACACATCCACGTGGACTAAGTTTTTAAAAAATTATGACATGTTATATTTTTTATTTACAAATGCCATGTAATCAATTTGGTTGGAATTTTTTGCCGTTAATGCTTAAATGTTCGTTTTTTTTTCCAATTCGACACTTAAGTGAGCCAGCGAAAACTTTGACACTAAAGTAAATGTCGTACATAACTTTTGACACTTCTAATGTACTTTTCCGCTTCTATTGGACAACCTCAAACATGCAAATATTGTAAACTAGGTTTCATTCATGTCCACAGTTCAAAAGTAGCCTTTGGAATTGTCTTTTCTAGGAACCTTGTTTGATAAGTATATGTATGTCTTTAAAGCATACAAGGATAAGGGTAAAGATTAATAACTCATGATACTCCTAGCCATTTTCATTAAATTATGCCTTTTTGCTACACCATTTTGTTATGGTGTACTTGATATCGTGTATTGAGCACAAATATCATATCTTTCAAGGAAAATAGCAAATGGGCCCAGACATTCTCCTGATTTATTAAATTTTCCATACTATTCATTACCTCTAATTGATTTTATTGTTTTTACCTTTTCTTATTTAATTGCCTCTCAACTTTTTTAATATATACCTCAATTGCATTCACTAGATTGAGATTAATCGAGCAATAGATTCATGTAACCATTACATGAAAAATCATCAATAAAGGTGATAAAATAACTTTCTCCACCAAAAGATGGAATTTTAACTGGACCACATATATCAATATGTATAATTTCAAGAAATTCGGTGCTTTTTATGGCACCTTTCTTAGTGTATTTTGTTTGTTTGGTTTCATTACAATCAATACACACTCCAAAATCAATCAAATTCAAATCCAAAAGAATTTCATTGTTCACTAATCTTTAGGCATAATGACACTATTGGTGTCATAACTTGTGTACGGCGATCACTTTGGTGCCATAACTTTTTTTCGGATAACTTTGGTGATAACTTTTTTGAAAAATGATCATTTTAGTGTCAATGCTGACGTGGCTTGACGGAAATCCTACATGGCACTGACATGGCTCGCCGGAGAGGTCCATGGCTCGCTGGAGAGGTCTAGTCAGCATTAAAAATAAAATTTAGTCCGCTGAAGTGTATTTTTTTAGAAAAATAAAACTCAACTTAAATTATATTAAAATAATTAAAAAAAATAAAAAAGGAAAATACCACATAAAATTTAATTTTTTTATTTTTTTTCTTTCTTTTAAGGCGAAGGCAACTCTCGCCGGCGTCAGGCGAGACTGCCCTCGCTGGATCTGGCGAGGGCCGCCCTTGCCGAATTTGGCGAGAGCCACCCTCACCGGCGTCGGGTGGCCCTCGCCTAACTCAGGTGAGGGCGGCCCTTGCCTGGGCCGGCAAGGGAGGCCCTCACTCGACGCCGGCGAGCGGCCCTCGCCCGACGCCGATGAGGGCGGTCCTTACTCGACTCAGGCGAGGGCTTCCCTCGCTGGCCCAGGCGAGGGCCGCCCTCATCGAATTTGGCGAGGGCGGCCCTCGCCTGGGCCGGCGACCTGCCCTCGCCCGACGCCGGCGAGGGTCGCCCTCACCCGACTCAGGCGAGGCCAGCCCTTGTCGAATCTGGTGAGGGAAGCCCTTGCCTGGGCGGGCGAGGGTCGCCCACGCCCGACTCGGGCGAGGGTTTCCCTCCCCCGCCCAGGCGAGGGCTTCCTTCGCCTGACGCCAGCGAGGGTTGGCCTCACCTGGGCGGACGAGGGGAGCCCTCGCCTGAGTCGGGCCCTCGCCTGCCCAGGCGAGGGCTTCCTTCGCTTGACGCTGGCGAGGGTCGCCCTCGCCTGGGCCGGCGAGGGTCGCCCTCGCCTGAGTCGGGCAAGGGCCGGCCGACACCGGCGAGGGCGGCCCTTGCTAGATCCGGTGAGGGCAGTCTCGCTCGACATCGGCAAGGGTTGCCCTCGCCAGAGAAGAAAAAAAAATAGAAAAAGGAAAAAATTCAAAAAAAAGCCACATAATTTTCACATGTACAAGTCAGATTATTTAAAAAATATATATAAATGCCACGTTAGCTTTTTTAGCGGAATTTTGGCCGGAGTCATTAAAGTGATCTATTTTTTCCGATTTTAGCACCAAAGTGATCTGAAAAAATGTTATGACACCAAAGTGATCGCCGTATACAAGTTATGACACCAATAGTGTCCTTCTGCCCTAATCTTTGCATTCTTCCTTTGGACATGTGACCCAAACATAAATATTCATCAACTAAACTGCGTTTAGTGGCAAGGTCATTAAAGTCTCAACAAAAGCATTATCACGTTTAAACTTGTAAAGACCATCACGTAAAATTCCAATTACAATAAAATTGTTATCTTAAATAAACGGAATGTTTTGGAACCTAACTTAAAAGAAACTTCCCGCTACATCAAATTTTTGCAAAGAAACAGAATTGCGAGAAAATGTGTACATAATGGGTTTGAAACAAATCAAAATAATGCCTGGTATCTATGATTAACAAATAAGTGTCAATGCTTTCAACTGGAGCTTGTTTTTGTTCCCTATGAACACATAGTTCTCATTAGGATTTGTGGTTTAGATCATAAGGAATCCCTTTCTTTCAAACCAAGCTTTACACTTCAAGCAATCTTTCTTCAAGTGTCCAATTATATTACAAAAGTGACATTTAATAAGTTCTCTCTTGTGAGTTTTATAAGAGTCACTCAAGTTGTGTAATCCTTTTTTCTTGCTTTTTCCACCTTTTCTTTTGGAATTCTTTTCAGCTTCTTGATTACTTAAGAGATGAATTGAATGAGCCTTTTGATTCTTTATCCTTGTTTCCTCTTGAACAAGCGCACTTGTCAATTCATTTACATTCCACTTATCCTTTAAGTATGAACTATACTAATAATCCCTTGTCAATGTTCATTCCTAAAATTCTTAATTTTACTGCTAAGTTCGTCATCTCAAGTACATGCTCATGCATGGTACGTGAATTATCATATTTCATGGTGGTCAAAGTGTTCATCAATGAACCAGAAGTGACTTACCAGCACTTTGAGAACACTCTTCCACAAATTTCACAAATTCTTTATCGTTGTTAGTTTTGGGAAGTGTAGTCTTTAAGTTGTCTGCAACTGTCATTCGTATAAACATTAAGCTTAATATGTTCAATCTTTCCCAAGCTTTATAGAAAAATCTTTCATTATCCCTACTCTCATCAATAATAACAGTTGGATCTTCTACTTGAAGTGCTAAATCAAAATCCAGGACACCAAAGTGAAACTGGACTTGTTCACACCAATCAAAGAAATTCATTCCATTTAATAAGAGGAATAGACGACATATGAATGAAGAGTAACATGCATAGATACTGCCAATATGTAAGACAAGAGTCATACATTATTACTTTGAGAATATCACATAATCAAATTCAAATTAAACAATACACGTACATCATAATTCTTCTTTGGGTGATCCTACGATACACATTAACCATAATGATGCTAATAACTTTTATTTGGTAATTATAAATACCCTTCATTCAAATTTATTTGCTATCTTTGGATATATAAACAAATCTAACATAATATATTAATTAACAACTATTATGTTCATGAATTGTAAGAGATTGATTAATCTTTGGATGAATCCCTAAGTTCATATAATAAATGAACTTCAATATACCCATGACACCAAGGATATGTAATATATCAATTTCAATCATAGTATAATTAATCGTGGGTAATTGAATGAAACATTATTTAATTTGAAAAATTCAAGGGACCTTAAGGTTCAGCCACTGTCACGCCCCGAACCCTAGCGGGCTCGCAACACCCCTTCAACGGTCGTAAAGAACGCGACGTCCCAGGACGCGTCGCCGACCCAACAAAATTTCGCAAGCGGAAGCAAAATAAAATAACCCTGACATTAAAAGAAAAATGACCAAGGGATAGGATAACCAAAAAATTTAATGGACGTAGAATAAAAACCGAATCCATAGTAATCGTACATTAGGCCACTAAGGTTAAATCCGCACAACCAACAAAAAGAGACAGGACTGGGTAGACTGCAAAAAATACCAAAAAGAGAGAGAGTCTATCAAAAAGGAAACGTCCTAGCCCTACACCTAAGCGTCCCTACGGCGTCCAATCCGGATCAAACCCAAAGGTGCCTGAATCCGAATCCGAATCCGAGTCTATCTCGATCGGGTTCTCCTCGGTATCTCCCTGCTCGGCCGCCATAGGTTCCTCTTCGGGCTCAGGTTCGGGGGCGGGAGTTGGCGCTGGATCGGGATTCGCCGAGGGACCGTCGGGGTCTGACACCTCACCGTCGGGAGCGAACTTGTTCCAGGGCTCCCAGTTGACCGCGTCTTCGTTGGAGTGTCTCCACCCCTCGAAACCTCGGATTGGCCCTGAATCCTCCAACCCGACCCGATGGGACCATGCTAAGTACTCATGACGCTCCAGTTGCTCTCGACCAACGTCTACCAAAATATACATGCGATGCCTAATGTACGACTCTCCCGGGTTCGGGCCCGGGAACACAACATCCTCATGCCCAGTGTGCATGGGGATCCCAAAACGCCTAGGAGGCGTCATACTCAGGGACGGGGATCTGAAAATGGTTATATAATAACCGTGAGAACGAGTCTCAATAAGCGACACCCTAAACCCCACCTAGGCTAATGCGTACCCAGACAAGTCTAACAGGCGAATCACCAGGCATCAAAACCAATTTCAATTAACAAACTTACCTCGTCTCAAGTCATGAACCAACCCTACATGTTAGTCCGGATATAATAAAACAAGAATAATTCAATCACTGTATCATAATCACCCAACATACCCGGTCACTCGCATTCCGACAAACCACCCAAGTAATCACATGCGCCAACAGCCAGTCCAATCAATCACACTCAATTCACATGCATGGCCGAACATCTAACTCACGACCCGCGCCACTGCGCCTCAGGTCCATTCTCACTGCCCGCGCTACTGCGCCTCAGGCCCATTCTCACTGCCCGCGCTACTGCGCCTCAGGCCCATTCTCACTGCCCGCGCTACTGCGCCTCAGGCCCATCTGGCACACCGGCCATTCATTTTTACACGGACTGTTATCACACGTCCCAAGTCCGTAGCCCTCCGATCGATCCGGGCTTAAAATCGACAGGCAAGCACACGCCACTCAAATATTCAATTTTTCACGCCAAATATATCACAAATTTCATATTCACAACTTAATCCAAACTCACGCCTCGCCACCTCGTCATGCAAATTCGACGTTCAAGCTGGCACTCACAATTATCCTCTTTCAAACCTATTAAATTAGTCCAATTCAAATAATGCAATTATAATGTAAAACTGCTAAACTAAAACACGCCCTAGCCATTCTAACCTGAGACATGCCAATTAAATACCCAAAATACTAAGTAGGGCTTAGGATAGCACTTACCAAATTTTGGCCCGAGAAAAATCAACTCGGGCCCGAAATGGCCGGGGTGAATAGTACCGGGCGGGCGCGGGAGCTGGCCACACGGGCACAGTGGCCGGACAACGCAGGCATGGCGGCCGGTCAGCGTGCCTAGTGCACGGGCGCGGCGAACGTGCGACGTGCTCGGGGCGCATGGCCGAGCGGGACGGGCGCGGGGCTCGGCAACGGGCGCGGCGACGGGCGCGGGGCTCGGCCACGGGCACGGCGACGGGCGCGGGGCTCGGCCACGGGCACGGCGACGGGCGCGGGACTCGGCTGGGGAGGCTCCGGCGCGGCGGCACAGCGGCTGGGGAGGCTCCGGTGCGGCGGCACAGTGGCTGGGGAGCTCCGGGAAGGGCAGCACAGTGGCTGGGGAGCTCCGGGAGTGGCGGACAGCGGCTGGGGAGGCTCGGGAAGGGCAGCACAGCGGCTGGGGAGCTCCGGGAGTGGCGGACAGCGGCCGGGGAGGCTCGGGACGGGCAGCACAGCCGCTGGGGAGCTCCGGGAGTGGCGAACAGCGGCTGGGGAGGCTCGGGACGGGCAGCACAGCGGCTGGGGAGCTCCGGGAGTGGCGGACAGCGGCTGGGGAGGCTCGGGAAGGGCAGCACAGCGGCTGTGACGGCTCCGGCGAGGCGGGACAGCGGCTGGCGAGCTCGGCCACGGCCGGACAGAGGTTGGGGCGGCTCCGGCGAGGTGGGACAGCGGCTGGCGAGCTCGGCCACGGCCGGACAGGGGCTGGGGCGGTGCGGCCGGAGGGGGTGGCGCTCGACGGTGACAGGGGCGGTGCACCGGCGTCGGGACGGCACTGGGGAGCCGGCCGAACGACCGGGCGACGGCCGGGACCGGCTGGAAGCAGCGACAAGCTGCGGTGAGCTCCGTTCGCGCGCTCGGGAGGAGAGGAGGGGCAGCGCCGGCCGGAGCTTCCAGGCGTCACGGCGGGGCGACAGCGGCGCGGAGGAGGACGGTGGCGTCGGCGACTGGCGGAGTGGCGTCGGGCGGAGGCGAGCGGAGGCTGTGGAGGAGGGGAGGAGTTGTGGAGGTGGTCGGGGCCGCGGAGGTGGTCGGGGGAGGAAGGGGGAACGGCTGGCGGGGCTGCGGGTGGTTGGCGAGCGGCGGCGCAGCCCGGTCGGGCGGCGGTGGCGCGAGGCGGTCGGCTGGCTTCGTCGGGCGGTGTCGGCAGTAAGGCGGAGGAGCAGACGCAGAATTCCAACAGGTTCGGGCGAGCGGGGAGAGAGAAGAAGAGAGGAAGGGAGGAAGAAGAGAGAGAGAAGGAAGGAGAGAGAAGAAGAGATTGCATGGGGAAGTGGGTGGTCTGCATGGGGAGGGGGGGAGACGTGCACGGGGAAGTGGCGCAGGCGTGCATGGGGGCGCGCGGGCGTGCATGGGGATTGCGTGTACCGGGGGAAGAGAAAAGGAGAGAGAGAGAGAGAGAGAGAGAGAGAGAGAGACAGAGAAGAAAAGGGAAGGGGAAGCGGTGAGCGTGCACCTGGACGTCGGGCGCGTCCAGGGGGAGAGAGAGAGGGTGCGTGCGGGCAGAGGGAGGAGAGAGAGAGAGGCATAAATGCACTCTCAAACGTGATCGGGTGGTCCGAAATTAACCCCGAAAATAGCCCTAGGGTCCAAATTAAATCCTAGAAAAATAATAATGGGCAAGGGCCAAGGAAGAATAAAATTAAAATGACTCGAAAACACGCTACGAGGGAGGTCTACTAGTCTGAAGTCGTACCCGGTCGAAAATCTACTTTTCACATAATCCGGACAATACTGACGCTGGCCATAATAATATCGACACCGTTCAATTTATTTCGACCCGGAACTCCCGGAAATTGGCTGCCAAGTTTGGGGTCTAAATAACGGTCAAATTCGATCGAGTGCGTTTTTAACAAAAGTCTCTATTTTTAAAACAAGAACCCGAGAGTGATCAGTTCCCGGACGAGAGATTCTATTATAAGCGCACTGATAAATTACACATTTTATAAACCCCAAAAACGGGCCAGAATTCAGAATGTCACAGCCACTTTGGTGACAAACAAACCACTCATAATTGAAATTTTAAATTGTAATGCACAATAATTGTTTCATAATTAAATCATCTCTAAATGTTAAGATTTAATCACTTTGGTGATAAAGTCATCCTAAAAGTATAAGAATCAAATTATATATTATTATGACTTAAGAATTTATATGTCAATTCATAAATAAATATATGAATACTCATATCAAAACAATTAGGGTGCTCTAAAACATCAAAAATTATATACACCAAGAGCAATAAACCCAAACAATAATTCACATGCAATTTCATTAAGCAGGTTCTTGTATTGATCAATTTGATGTGTGTATATTTAATGAGCATTAATGGGAGAACATTAACGAAACTATATATATTTTAATAATTGGAAAAATGAAATTGTAAACTATGCTCTGATACCAATTGTTAGCAATAATGTAATCATTTATGCAGAAATTCAATATCAAAGAATCTTAATCAACCCTTACCAAAAAAAAAAAAGAATCTTAATCAATTATTTATTCATGTCGAGGGATGAAGACACATGCCTTTATTCATATCAATAATTATGAGATTTTTCTTTTGTAGAAATAGGAGAAATGAAGAATGCTGATTTCTCTCCCTTAAACTCCTTGTTCTTAATGTATTATATATGATGGAGGATATAATACAACTTTCGTTATCTATGGGTGGAAAGAGGACTGGACTTCTTAGCCTTCAATAAGTGTATCTCATCGAAGCACATAAAATATTCCATCTTTGTAAAAATTGAAACTTCTCATATTCTATCTTCATAAAAGTTGTAACTTTTCATATCCAATATGTTTTTAGCATTTAAATAATTATTAATCTATTAATAATACCATGTGGGCCATAATTATTCTTACATTTTCTTCCTTTTGTCTCAGAACTCGTGATTCTCTTTCTGTATTTTGTGTAAAAGATGAGTATAAAATTTGCTAAACATGCTAAGCATCATTCCTATTTTAAATATCGTAATCTTTAATCACTAGGTTATTGATTAATTATATTTCTGATCTGCGTTTCAGGGGAATCTTTTCATCACTTGGGCATCACCAATATCGAGCGAGGCAGGGACCACATTAATGAACTTGCAATTAGTCAGGCACGCCATTGATTATGTTCTCCGGCAGGCACAGGCTCCGTGCTTTGGAGTAAACCTTACTTTTTGTCTGTTCTAGGAAGCGAATTAAATTAATTAGTTGATTATTAATTATCCACGGAATATCGAGAACGCATTGATAGAGAGATTAATTTATCGTGGGTAAAAAAACAAAAGAAAACTCGCTCTGCCTTAAATTTCGTTCGCACCCCAAAATTTTCATTATTAAGTTGGTAAACTTTCTGCACATCACGGCACAGATCTGAGGAATAAAAGAAATGTTTTTGTTTCGGTGTAATGATTCTTCGAGAGATTGATATATGAGAAATATATTTTTCGAAAAAGGGTCCTGGTTAAATAGCGCTTGTAGGGCAATTGTTAACCACACCGAATAAAGAAACATTTTCATTTTTAATGTTTTTAACATAATAGGAGAAAAAAGATACTTTGAAAATGGCAAACTTTCTTTGCTTGGATGTTTCATAAGTGCCCGAAACACTGGTTGATAAAATCCTTTCAAAATAGGAAATGTTGATTTTTGCTTTTCTTTTTTGCCATGAAACAATCGAATTAAGTGACCAATATGCACGTTTCAATTTGACTAAAACTTTTTTGTAAGTATTGATCAACGTTGAGGCACACGTGTGAATTGTATTAAATGAGTCATACATCGGATATTTGATATAGTATATAGCAGTTAATATATCTTAATTAACTCATAATTCAATGCTCTAAACTTTGAGTTAAGTTAAAGTCCAACTAGTTGCGTTGCTGCACTCGAAATTAGTCTTCCTCTTGGCGGTCTTTGGGAGTGAAGACATCGTGATTTCTGCTCACATCTCAAGAATCAATGTGCAATCGAGTCACGTTAATAATGTCGTCAAAGCTTTGGTTAAGCATACTTAATAATACTATTTAGTTCAATATCTTAAAAATCGGTTATTTATAATACGAGAAAAGTAGATCGATTCATTGGAAATTGTAATTCTTTTATGAGGTAACTTCTTCTGTTAAGTACCCTCAAAGTCTCTACTTAACATTATCCATAAAAATTATCCAAGATAATAGTGCTCCTTTCCCAAACAACTTGCTTCTATACATTACTTCAAGAGCACTTCAAGGAGCATAAGTCAAAGATTTCCACTAGCTCCCTTTATGCCCGAGTGATTGACGAATTTTCACTTTGTGTCCTTGGTGATACTTTTTGTCCGAAATATGTATATGAAAGAAGGGTCTAGATGAATGAAGAAAAACAGAAACATTAGCAGTAAAAATGTTTACCTCCATCACCAATTTTATGTTATGAATAAGATTAATATCATATATATTACATATATATAGCTTGTGTAACTTTTTTCTATACATTTCACAACTCATAATTGAAATTTAATTGGATTATGGTCGTGTAATTTTTTTTATTCACACATTCAACATTGGAAGGATTACACATGGATGAATTCCATCATAGAACTATATGTAAGCATGCATGCCATCAATCTAATCTCTAATGCAGTAATTTTCATTAATTCAAGTTCAGGGACTACATTAAACATTTTCATATAGTTTAGGGATTGAATTAAATATATACCAAAAATTCAGGGATGACATTGAACAAATTAAAAGTTCAAGAACCAAATTGAACATTAGCCTAAAGTTTAGGGACTACATTAAACAAATTAAAAGTTAATAAACCAAATTGCATATTGGACCAAAGTTCATGGACTATTTGTGTCATTTTCCCATCCAACTATGAATGAATGAAAAAAAGTTTTATATTGGTAATAGACCTAGTAATTGCTAAAACTAAAAGCTGCCTATATTAATGCTGTTAAATGTGAAATGTGTAAAAAAAAGATTGCACAACTTGTGTAGTTAACAATGTTGCAAAAAATTCAAGAAAGGTGGGCGGTTATTTTTAAGGAGTATTGATTTAGAGTGGATTGGTTCTCACCTGAATCCAAAAGATTGAAATTGGGAATCGAACCAGCATGTTCAGGAAACTACCTGAATCGGCTAGTTTCAATCCAGTTCTCGATTCTAGCTAGGAATCATCGCATTTTAACTAAGAACCGTCCCATGCATTTTAGGTAAGAATCATATCCTGATAATAAAATATAAATATTGTACCATTTCATTACACAAGCATTAGTTAGTCAAGTGGTTATGTTGATATTTATTCATGTTGAAGAACATTATTTGACTCTTGATTATTGTAAAAGTATTTTGTTTCCCCTAAAAGTGATTTCAAAATCACTTCGGAACCGAATCAGTTCCTAGGTGGAACCGCCGGTTTTAGGCTTGAAATCAGGAATCGAACTAAGTTTGCAGAATTGGGAACCGAATCAGTTTTGATTGAGGTAGGTTCGGTACTGGACCTAGTGCTCACCCTTAAGTTATTTTTAACTCAAAATCATGCCAAAATGCCACTTGAAGAGAAGTTGCTCGTGCAGTAAGAGCATTAGATTTAGAATATCGAGAACGCAGTGATATGTCTCTTTACCGTAAGTTGCCTCCTTTTGCCATATGAAAAGTCACTGTCTGCTCCTTTGTTGTGCCCCGGAGAAAAGAAAAGCAGAAAAGTCACTCTGCACATCACGGTCTGATATGAGGAATGAGAGAAATATTATTGTCTTGGTGCGACAATTCTTTGGGTGATTAATATACGAGAAATATATTTCCGAAAAGACTGTTTATTGGCTAGTGTTGGAGTACTCGCTAGCCACAGTTAATAAAGAAATATTTTCATTTATAATGCATTGATTATATCATGGAAACGACGGTACTTTAAAAATGACAAGCTTCCATAACTTAGATGTTCAAGAAGTGCATGAGATAATTGTTAATGAAATCCTTCCGAAAATGGAAAATGTTAGATTCCGCTTCTTTGTTTTTTGCCACCACGAAACAGTTGAATTATGTGACCAGCATACATGTTTCAATTAATACTTTTGTGCATGTGTTAATCAATGCTGAGGTGCACGTGTGAAATTGCGTTAAAGAAAAGTCTCTCATCGGAGATTTGGTATGAAGCGGTTAATATATCTTAAATAATACATAACTTGATGGTTCAATTTTGGGTAAAGTTAAGTCCAAGTAGATGTGTTGATGACCTCACATTTAGTACTCCTCGTAGCAGTTTTCTTGAGTGAATTGGTATGATATGGAGCGATTAATATATCTTAAATATTACATAACTCGATAGTTCAATTTCGAGTGAAATTAAGTCCAAGTAGATGCATTGATGGGCTCAGAATTAGTATTCCTCTTAGCCGTTTTCCCGAGTGAAGGTGTCATGACTTATTCTGTATGTCTCAACAATTAACATGCAACTGAATCGTGTTAATAGTGTCCTCGGAGCTTTGATCAAGCATACTTTGCAATACTATTTAGTTCAATATCTTAAGTATTGATTGTACATAACACGACAAAAGTAGATCGGTCTATTAGGAATAGTAATTCTTTCATGACTTAGCTACTTTTTTATTAGTACCCTAGCAACTACTAAACTAACTTCATAAAAAATTTCCACGATAATGCTTTTCTACCGAACAACTTGATTCTATACATTACTTAAAGAGCACTCCAAGGAGCACAAGTCAAAGATTTCCACTAGCTCCCTTTAAGCACGAAAGATTGAAGCGATTCACTAGCTGTAAAAATATTCTGTCTCCATCACCAGTTTTATGTTTTGAACAAGATTAAAATTGGATATTTATAACATTTTGTGTAACTTTTTTTTATTATACATTTCAATCTATCATTATTGGATTTTTAGTAGGTTCACTGTCAGCGTAATTTTTTTTTCCTGATGAATGACACATGAATAAATTCGGTTATGGAATTATCTATAAGTAGTCGTGTCATCCATCTAACTAGAAATGTATGGAAAAAGTTTTACAATGGTTGTAGACCTAATAATTGCTAAAATTATATCTGTCCATTTTAATGGCGTTAAATGCGAGATGTGTTAAAAAAAAAAGATAATACAGCTTGTTGACTTAATATTGTTGCAAATATTTCCAGAATGGTGGATGATTATTTCTAGGGGTGATTGGTCCAGAGTGGGTCACTTTCCTATGTGTAGAACAGGGAACCAGACCAACTACGCTTGTTCCTGATTCTGCATAGAAACCGTCCCATTTTATATTTTCGGTAAAACACTACATTCTTATAATAAAATATAAAGTTGTATGAGTTCACGTCAAAATCATTAGTAAGTGCTTATGTTGTTATTTGTTCATGTTGAAGAATGAGGTTAAATTTTTGCTCCGTACAATTTTTTTTTTTTTGGTAACCGAGGTGTCCGGGCCAGCTTGCGCGCACCTCGACTATTCCTCGGGGGAGACTAGCACAGCAACCCACCACCATGGCCCCCCACTTAAATCACAAGTGCTCAGCTGGGGAATCGAACCTGGGACCAGTGCGCCTAACCACACAATTTCCCAAGTACGCCCTAACCAACTGAGCAACCCATGGGTGGGTTTTGCTCCGTACAATTTTCGCTTTCTTTTTTCCAAAAAGAAGCTCCAAAATTAGTATAGAACCGATTTAACCTGGGAACCAAACTGAATGGACCGGTTCCTAGGTCCAAGGTCACTTCTACTTTTTTTGAACCGGGAATCGAACTGGTCTTGGGCTAGTTCTAGGTTCACAGAAGTGGCCCAATTTGGTCTGGTTCTCGAGTTGAATAAACCCAATGCTCACGCTTTGTTTTTTTTAACTTAATGTCACGTGCCATATGTCACTTGAAGAAGGTTGCTCCCGTAACAAGAGTATCCGATATAGAGGGATGGTGTTTAAAAATAGGTGAAGTGTGCAAAAAAAAAAAAGCCACCAAAAATCCCAAACTATACTCATTGTCACACATTTATCTTAAACTTTGTTTTGTGACACTAAAATCACAAACGAAGCCAACTATGACACATTTATCCTAAATTTTTTATAGCGACATAAAAAATCCGAAATTTATACTTATATGATACATTTACCCTCCGTTAAGGTTCCGTTAGATGATTTTTCAATCAAAACAATACCGTTTTTATTTCGCTTAAGTCACATAGGAGCCAATTAACACCATTTGTCTTTCGGCATCCATATAGAAAAATTTTAACGGTGTTCATTAGTGGAACCTTGACAGAGGGTAAATGTGTCATATAGGTACAAGTTTGAGATTTTTGTGTCATAAAAAAAAGTTCAGGGCAAATGTCATGATGGGTATAGTTTTGAGTTTTTGGTATTTTTTCTTTAAACAAAAAAGAAGACAAAACCCATAGGATATTTGGCTTAAAGTTAAAAGTGAAAAGATGTATGTTTTTGAATTGGTGCGGGGCGCAAAAGCTCCTGAGAGGACAAGTGAACTGTTCCGAGGGAATATATTCAAAGAGGAGAAGAAAGGTGATGCAATTGCAAATCTTCCACAGATTGGACGTGTTCTTCGTATTAGAGGTAAAGTTGTTTCTACACTTTGCAAATTTGCTACCAAACTCTCCACTTTATTTCCTTTCCTTTCGATTCCTCTCGTCTCTTGCCAATGTCAGCCCAAACGCACTTGCAATCCCAACCTCTCCCTTGTACTTCCCCTTACGCTTCCATTGCCAGTAATAAATAAGAGAAGAAAAAGAGCCTCTCGTTCATTTGGGTTTGTTCTGCACCTTTTTTTTTAAGGAATAAGCATATCGAAAGTCTTTAAGACTTGTCGCGAAAGTACAATTGAGTTAAAAAAAACCTTCAAAAAATACAATTGAGTTCAAAAACTTGTCAAACTGGTATAGTCAAGTCCCTATGTCGACTCATTTTGATGTGAATGACAGAAAATGCAATCATTTTTAGAACTTCTGATATACTATTGCAAATGAAGTTGCGTATAGGTCTTTTATACTTATAAATCACACAAAATATAGCAAACTTGATATTGGGTATGCAGTTGCTTGGCTTCTTTGTTATGACATTAAAGTAGTTTGCTTCTTTGACAACATTCCCTGTACAACTATGTTTGTGGTGTATGTGTCCTCCATGCACGCATGAACACACGTCCATGTCCAGCTCATAATTTTCCGCTTTTCCTTTGTCTTCTAAACGATCGATTACCTTTCTTTTTTCTTGGGTATTCAATAGAAATAACTTTTCTTGTGCTGAGCAATGAATTACCTTTCCAGCCTAACAAATTTTCTAAAATTGGTAGATTACGGTGTCGTAGTTGCATACTTTATGGCCTCTTCCAAAAAATCACAAATTCATTGTCAGTCGCCAAATTTAGGATTATCGAATTTGAGAGAGAGGGAAAACAGTTTTGATTAAGCGCTTATAAAGCAAACAAATAAGCAATCTTAATAGAGCGTCATAGAAAACAAGGAAAAAGTATCAAAAAAAGTCATAAACCTTTTGTATTGATACCGATTCAGTCATAAACCTTTCAATTGGACATTTTTAGTTATAAACCTATTCACATTGGTACCAATGTAATCAATCCGATCAATTTAAGCTAGAAATTACTGACGTGGACGCCGATGTTCCTCCGTGACATGGCCTACATTGACAGGGATATTTTTAATAATTTTTATTTTTTTTCTTTCCCTTCTTTTCGTCGATGACCAAGGAGGGCTGGCCACGCCTGGGGGAGGGCGAGCGCTAGAGAGGACAATAAGTATATGACATTTTTTATACTTTTCCCTGGAAACAATAAATAAGACGAATTTCCCAAAAAATAATTAAGATTGACTTGAATCCTTGGTACGTCAATGACACAGAAAATCAGAAAAATCAAAGAAAAGGGGCAACAAAATGAATGAAGCGTTTTGAACTCTTGGTCAAGCATTTGTCAAGTAGGGAAACCATTTCGTTTACTGTGGTGTAGTTTCCTTGAGCTTTTCGACGTGCCAAATCGTCAATGGTAGTGAAATAGAACTACCAGATTTTGATTAGGTACCGACTCCAACTTACCTCGGATTTGATTGGTTCTTGTGATAAGCAATTGTCGAGTCTCTTTCAATAATTTAATGAATAATTTTGACTATGAGTAATTATCGATCAATTGATCCCGCTGTTTCGTCAACGCCAACCATTTTGACTTTGCTCTTCTTAGTCCTCAAGTCAATGCTTCTTAAACCAACCAAAGTCTTCGATGAACCTTCGTTGTTATTGATCCCACATGGTCATGCTCATGGATTTTAATACAGACCATTGACTCAAGAGCTTACTTGTGTTAGTTTTTTTTGCTACTTCTGTTTTTAAATTAAGAAGAATAGTCGAGTCGCGGGTTAGCCTGATCTTTTTTTACTAGTACTAAATATGAAAATATTTAATTGAGGAGGCAAATGGGGTCCGAAAAGAATTTGAACTCGAGACCTCTAACACTGATACCATCTGAGATTTTAGTGAAATTACTATCAACTGTTCTAAAATTTTAAGCTATTAGATGAATGCAAAATTTAATATTTAAATATTCTAATAGACGGGGTGATCAAGAGACTTTGCGTTTTAAAAAGCGCAAAGTATCGAGTAGGTTTAGTTTCATGACATTTGAGATATCGGATCAATTTCCGGATCGAGTTGCTCGATAATGCAACGTTCTAGACGGATTCACGTCAACAAAATAGTCGATTTTTCTTTCCAACTAGTCATTTACACTAATAATAATGTTCTTATCATTTAATTCGATTTGTCAATTGATCAACGGGAATTGTACTAGTTTTTTGTTGTCTTTTTGCTTAAAGATTATTTCGATTGTGGTTCTTTTGACGAAATCGCACGGTGCGTAATCCATCATACACTTCCTTATATCGAGAAGGAGCCAATTTACAAATCGTTTTGTATTTCCCTTCAGATATGATTGGGGAAAATTTTCTCCAACCATTCTTCTTATTAATGCAGGTTACAAGTTATGAAAGTTACCCACACACAAGCTTATTCAACTATACTAGCGGATGATATCCATGTTTGTAACCCACCAACAGAAAAAAAAAAATATGGGATTGAAGGGAAAATATGACCCTATCGGAGCACTACATGAAGATGATTTTTTTTCCATATGTTATCTAATCATGACATGCAAAATATTTATTAATCGTGATATATTAGAATAGCTAGCCTATGTGAGCTAAATCTGTCCACACACTTAATCGCAAGGCAAAAGATAGAGATTATGCTCATCTCTTACACTCCTCAGCATCTTGTGTCATGCTTATCAGTCATGAATCGATGAGTCAATGCGTATCTTTTTGTTAAGGGAGTCAAAATCTCGTCCAAGGTTTATAATTGTAAAAATGGAGTAATGCCGTGTTAACCACGCCGTTGATTTAAGTTTGTAAAAGCAAGTAAACGTCGGGGCAATTATTTAACTTGTTTCATCTAATTTAAAGGTTTCTTAATTTACAAGAATATTTGATTACGACTAACAATAAACACAGCAACATTTTCATTAAACAGTGTTTATCGTGTGTGAATGCTTGTTACATTTTTTTTCCTGTTTTATTGTTCCATAGAACATTTCGTCCGTTAAAATAAATATTGACTTACTAGAACAAGAAAAAAAACACATTATAGTAGTATGTGGAAGCTATTGGGACATTCAAATTAATTCTCCATAGTAGTTTTGTTTTGAATTTGGAATTTCTGAAAATTTGATTTCAGTTTCAAGACTATTGTCATTGGGCTATTTTTGTAACCTTTCGGATTCAAACATTTAAATGACAAGATAAAAAGGATACAATTAAAGTAAGTAGAACGATGGTGTGAATTTTTAGCGAAACGCATATTGCAATCGAGATGGATTCATATATTTTCCTAATTCGATAACCTATTATTTATAAGATGATATTCAAATCAAAAAAAGAAAACTCAAGTTCAAGATAACTTTTTCTTCTGAATGCTCTTGAATATAGCTTTAAGGACTTCGGATCAATTTTGTTGCGGAAAGCAAAAAAGTTCACATTCTTAAATAGAAACGATTTTCAACCCTTTGGCATCAAAATATTCATCCGTTAAATTAAAATTAGACTTGCCAATAGACATACAACCCTACTAGTAAAGGAATTAGGGAATAGGGATGCTATTATCACGGTTGTAGGTTCGACTCCTGCTCTACAAGAGGACCATCTAGTGAGGATGATGATGGGTGAAAGGTGCTTTGGCAGTGCTATTCACAGGACGGATGACATAGGCAATCGACACGACCCTGCGCTAGCAAGAGTGTAAACCGAGTAGCCTCCACAATAGAACTTGAGCAGTACAATTGGCTTTGATATCAAGTTTAGAACTAATATTAAGTCTTCGTTCGTTTCACGAAAAATATTTTTCAAAAAAATATTTTCCAAAATTTCCGGTGTTTGGGGGCGGAAATTGAGAGGTCAAAGAAAATTCCGATCAATGAAAAATATCCTTTGAAAACCGAGAAAACTAATTTCCTTTCAGGAAAGGAAATCAGTTTCCCCTCTTCTCATTCTCACGCCCTCTCCTCCTTTCTCTCCTTTTCCCCTTCGTTCTCACACAACCTAGGGTTTTCATCTCTAGAGCCGCTCCTCCTCCGCTGCTGCCTCGCACTTCGTCTGGTCCTCCTCCGCTATTGCCTTGTGTGTCCTCTCGTCTCTCGTCTCGTCCCACGGCCGATGAGCTTGAGTGATGCCAAGCCTAGCCTTGCCTTGCCATATCCGGTGATGCTCAATGGAGCTTGAGACCGGCGAGGCGAGGTCGAGCCTTGCCAGATCTAGCGAGGCGAGGCGAGGCCTTGCTCGCCCAAGGCCAGCAAGCTCGGGCAAAGCCGAGCCTACCTCGCCTCGCTAGATCCGGCGATGCTCGGCTGAGCTCCAGACCGACTAGGTGAGGCTAAGCCTTGCAAGATCTGGCGATGTGAGGCTCGGCCACACTCGCTCGAGGCTGGTCGCCGGCCACGGTGAGCCTCGCCGACCTTGGGCGAGCAAGGCTAAGCCTCGCCTGTGGCCGATTGCCGGCCGTCACCGTGGTCGGCGACTAGCAAAGGAAGAAAGAAAGCGAAATAAAAAAGAGAAAAATAAAAGAAATATCAAAATACAGAATAAAAAATTGTTAAAAATAGTGCATGGAGAAAAATATTTTCAATACCGAATGGCGGAAAATATTTTCTGAGACTTTTTCAGATTTCAGCCAAATATCGGAAAAGTATGTCATTTTTCAGGAAAATGACTTCCTGAAAAATATTTTCAAAAAATGTAATACTTTTCGCGAAACAAAAGGAGCCTAAGAAAATGATTATTGTATCACTTAACTCTATAATGTGTTATAATTAAGAGGTATTTCAATATCCTAACAAAATTCAATTTAGGAATTGCGACAAACCCCCCCGCATTAAAAGAAATTATTATACGAAACAGCCTTACTCCAATCAGTCAATGTGCAGAAGTTGTCTGAGCATATTATAATAACAAGTTAACAACAAGTTTAATCATTACTTGCGGCGGAACTTGAGCCTTGATCTGCGTTCTTGAGCTTCATAATTAGGGTTTTATTATATAAAAAAAACACCAAAGCCTGTCCATTTGCCATGCGCCACGTTATCGCCACGTGAGGTAAAAAATTTAATTTTTTTTCCTTCTTTCATTTACCCCGGGTAAAATTCCGTGAAGCTTACTGCATGCGTCGAACTATTCGCCTTTGTTTAAACCCAGCAAGCGGGTTTCTTACACTTGGAATCTTTTGGATCTCTTTTCCCCCTTCTTTCTTTCTCCCCTCCTTTTCCTTATTTTAATTTGAGGATATGATTTTGAAAATTTGTTTTGCTCTCGGTCCGAAGCTGCAGATCTCAAGAAGGCCACACCAGCTCTGTGCAGCCAGCCGCAGCTGTTTAGTGTGTTCATGTTCGTATTAGGATATGGTTCAAGATTTGCTTCTATACCATGGACACTAATCAAGAGATTAATTTAAGAAAAACAGTGCAATTCTTAATGCGTTAACCGTTACAAGAAAGCATGTAACTAGTGTTTTGAAGCTTTAAGCTTTCCCTGTGCAGGATGCTTTATGAGTACTCTAAGGGTACCCGCTAACGGTGGACCCATAAATATCACACTCTGGATTTTGTGGACGAATGTCCTTGAGACGCTTGCTATTGTTTAGTTTACGACGCACATTTTTTCTCGTTCTATCAGAGATGCTTACTAAGTACGGTAAAAATACTCATTAGCAGAGCCGTTAGTCATATCATATGGTCGTATTAACGAGTGTCTTCACGGCATATGTTAAGCACCCTTAATTTAAAATAATTCAACATCTAAAGTATTGAAAAATAATTCATAAGTAGTTACTTATAAAGCGGTCTTGAGGAAGCCCTTTAACAAAATACATATCGTATGTATATGTTACCAATAGAGGTGATTTCCTGAAACCAAGAAGCCATGGTTTTCAGAAATTTGGTCCCTATCATTTGCAAATCTTGGAAGCCAAAAAGCAGACATGACCCATTTATCTGAAAAGCGTCCATGGTTTTAATCTTTAAATTATTCCACATGTAAGGGGCAATTTGGTCATCAAGATTCTCTATAAATACACTCCCAAGAGCACCCTTTAGGGCCACAACTCCTCTCATTTCGCTAAAAAAATAAATGGTTGGTCCAATATCCAACCGAGCAACTCTCCATTCCCCTCCAATCTTCTCAACCAAAATGCCATCTCCCTCTACTTCAATCCCCATGAAGCTCAAAACCCTAATCCAAACTCTCGTCTTCTCGCGAGCCTGCCGCATCACTCGAGCCCTCTCGAAGGCGAAATCTTTCCTCGCCGACGTCGTCCGGAAGGGACCGTCCGATTACTTCATTTACTTTGCCAAGAACAAGAGGAAGAGCAAGATGTACATCGGATCGTTTCGGATGTACTACAACTGGTGCTCTTCGCGCTCGTTCTCCACCCCGACTTCAGTCCTAGATGGGTTCCGGACGAGCCACTTGTACTACGACTCGACGTGGAATTGCGCGATCCCGACATCGGAGGCCCCGGTCACCGAGTGCGAAGACGAAGGGGAGTCGCAGCTGTCCGGCTATCTCCAATGGCTCGAAGAGAAGAACAAGGCTAAAGAAAGCGGTAGCTTCGCCGAACCAAACAACGTCAACGAGATTGATGAGCTGGCCGACGAGTTCATCGCCAAGTGCCACGAGAAGTTCATCCTGGAGAAGCAAGAGTCGGACAGAAGGTTCCAAGAAATGCTAGCGAGAGGCATTTGAAGTTGGAGGGTCTTCTCAGTTTTCGTAGCTGATGATGTTATAATCACTTTGACTTCTTCTAACTCGCTTGTGGGTTAAACTTGCTGGGCACAAAATGGGTACAATTCAAGCTTAGCTATTTATGACGTCGAAATTCGTCATTTTTTTCTGGAAATTACCATGTCCATTTTCGCATGTAATGTTCAGCTTCTAGTGAATCAAAAGCCTGCCCAAATTCCAACATTGACGTGGGTCTCCATAATCAAACCCAAAATAACCTACAATACCACAAACATCGTCTCGTTTTGGCGCTTGTGGATTCAATTTTCAATCGCACGATGGCAAAGTCAAGTCTTGATCTTAGCTTTTACGAAAGCTGGTGAACATGCAAGATAAGATAAGGTAGGAAAATGAAAAGGGGCCAAAAGGAGGGAACCACATTTTAACCTTACAATTATTTATTATTATATAAAATTAATGCTGGGATTATGGGGATTGAGTACGTTAATTAAACAATTTATCTGGGAGCTTTTTGAGGCAGTTCGTTCGGCGATAGACGTGCGGTGTCCCTTCATTACAAGCTGATTAGCGTTAGAAAATTAGCATAGAATATATCAGGCTGACGATGTTCAGATTTCGTGGGAGCCCACTTGTTCGGCTTGAGGAGATCTCCCCAAGTCTTCAGAGGTAAGAGATAGAGCTAGGTTTGCTTTGGGGAAATTAATGTGTTATTTTTATGTTGTTAAAGCCTAAGATCATGGGGATCTCTGTCACTACCTTGATGATTTATGCAATTTTTTTAGGGTTAATACCATGAAAAATATCAAATTGGTGCATTAATGATAAATTTATTCCAAACTAATTTTTTGACCACAAAAAATCTAAAACTAGTACACATGTGACAAATTTACCGCAAGGTAATATTTTGACCTCCAAAAACTTCAAAAGAATACATTTATGACAAATTTATCCCCCGTTAGTTTCCGTTAAATTAGATTAACAATACGAAAAATCATAAACTGGTATACCTATAACTAGCGGAAAGTAAAATCCCAAATCGGTACCTCCGTCAACTGTTACTTGTTATTCAACTTAGTAATTTAACTGTAAAATTTAACGGACATTAATGAAGAGTAAATTTTTACACAGGTGTACCGGTTTGGAGTTTTAGTAGTCAAAAAATTAATTTGAGGTAAATTTATCACGGATTTACCGGTTTGGAATTTTTCGTAGTATTAACCCGTTTTTTTAAAAATATTTATAGTAAAAATATGTGATTTGATTCTTGAGTAATTACCAAGCAATTCAATGTGGAGCCGATGGTGACACAAGACCTCGAACCTTTCGGAGCGCGGGATTTGGACACCCAACATCGATCCATCTATTTGATCACTAGGATCTCGAAGGTGTGCCGTGACAAGGTCGGAGAATTGGAAAACGACTTCGTGGAAAGAGCAGATTGACCGATGTACCTTTGTTCACTTCAATTTGCAAACGTGTATGGTTCGGATGGTGATGGATTGCGATTTTTATTTCTTTTGACAAGGACTTGTACCTTGGATTTCCTAACCACTAGGACATGCGCTCTCCATGAGCTATAGTTTTGATATTGCATATGTATGGTGCTATCTTCGCTGAACTCATATTGCGAATCGGGCCCGCGAGAGATTTGCCGTAATAATCACACCAGGCTGTTCGAAGAAATTTCTACTTTCAAAATTAGGCTTTTCCATAAGTTTTTGGCACTCATGCTCTATTGGTTTTAAACATGAAATCGGTCGAAATCTCGTCAAATATAGAAATATTATATATATAGAGTTGTTATATGATTTTTTTATGGTTTTGTTTGAAACTTCAAATATATTTTGTATTCTCATATTTTGGAGGAAACAAATTGCGATTGAAGGTTATAACTGGCAACCTTGCCTTGCCAGCTTTCCTCTCGTCAACAGCCATTGCGACATTGCCTAATCTTTTGTAACCAGCACTGCAACTGCATTCTTCACGGGATAGTTGCAAAAAAAATTCTAAATCTATTGTATGGATGCCAATTAAGTCTAAAATTTTCAATTTGGCCAATTTAGTTTAAGACTTTTGACGATTTTCCAAGTAATCTTTCCGACCATTGGCCGAAAGTAGTTGACATGGATGCTGACCTTCTTATGTGGCACAATCGACGCTAACATGGATAATTTTTGCAATTTCTTTAAAATTTTTGTGATTTTTTTTTGTCAGTTAGGAATTTTTTGATAATTTTCTCCATTCTTCGAGGTAATGGTACATTTGCACGACGCGTGCAATTTCGGTCTGTGCATTCAATTGAGAGGTTCTTGCGTAGGCTAAAATAATATGTCGAGAAATTTTCGAGAGTGAGACCGCTCAGATTTGATATTTTCTAGTGTAAAAGATGGGTTGTTCTGTTCATTCTGCTAAGTAAATGTTTGTTGTTTGGGCAAACTATGGCATGCATATGGGAGAACTCAAAAGGGACTAGGGAGATCCATAGAGAGAGGTAGAAGAAAGGATTGAGAAGCAATTTCCATGGTGGTTCAAGAGTCGAGTAGGTACCATGAATTGAAGCACATTCACTGATGTGCGAGTAGCAAATGGATCATAACACTCGAAATAAAAATATTATTCAAGTATCTCAACAGGGTCATGTTTTCCTCGATCTTTAATAAGATAGAAACATTATCCAACTAGTTTTCTAATCGATAAGTTATAAAAATGTCGCATCTAAACCTTGGGGTTATTAATGCGACGTTTTATGCGCGTCGCCATTTCGTTTATTTTATCTTCTCATTAAGAGTATGCGAAAGTGTACAATAAACACCCAGACAAGTAGTCAGGAAAAATAATTTTGCAATACATTACTTCTTATATTACATGAATATATTTTACAAGCCCATTTTCTACGGGCCTTTTTTTCCTTTTCAACACACTACACGTATCCGCGTAGGCTGGGAGAAATTTCTATCTCCTCAAGCGTGACTACAGCACCAAAAACTGGTGTGAGACTTCCATGCCTGTAAATCTGAAAAACAAAGGAGTGAGTCAATGACTTGGTAAGTAAACTTACTAATCCTCGGATAGGAGGATGCCTCGCCATCGAACAAGCACGTGAACATAACCGCATCAAGTGTCGATAGCAAATCAATAGCAAAGCCGTGCCTTACCTTACCTATATATTATTCATGATTCACGTATCCACCAAGAGAACATCAAACATGATACATAAATGATGTACACATGAATAACACCATCACACTATAACAAGAGCAGGCACAATGGGAGGTTTACACAATTTAAAGCCATCGTACTAAAACAAAGAGCATGCACAAGAGGGTTCATTCATTATTTCAACCGTTCATACCGTTCTTCCGGAATCCACCAAGCAACATTCCCTAGTCCAAGGGTAACGGCTATTATACGAAATCCATCAGGCATCCGAACTTAATCGCGCAACGTCCCCTAATCCAAGGGTGACGGCGATCCTTCGACAACCAATCCATCGGGCATCCGAATTTAATCGGACAACATCCCCTAATCCAATGGTGACGACGATCCTCCGACAACCAACCCTTCAGGCATCCAAACTTAATCTGGCAATGTCCCCTATTCTAAGGGTGACGACTAGGTTTATTTCCTCGTGTGACCATGCAAACAAACATCACAATCCGGCTTCTTATCTTCATTACATTAGCCGAAACAAGCAAGGCCCAAGGGCGTGAATCATGCCAAGTGTATAAGTTGTTTTACCTTTCCAAAGCTGTACATCATGCCGGGCATGGCACCAAGTTCGTGGCCCGAACCGACCAGTCAAAACGCCAACCTACACCAAGCAAGGCTTTGGATTGGTATGTCTCAATATCAACCCGCCAAGCGAGATTTATTTCAACACATCTCGTTGCCGATCTCAATCAAGCAAGACCCGTCCATGGCCCGGGGTGTGCTTCCAACATATGAGCAAACATACAAAGTTACACGTGAACAAAACATAGAAATCTCACACGAGCAAACAATGAGAGTTCAATCAAACAACATATATAATCACAAGCAATGACTAGGAACATATCCCGCCCTACCGACGTAACAAAATGCTCTAACCAAGGGTTAGAAAGTCTGCTTACAACACGCCTAATGGTGGTGGTCGGCAGTGGGGGCGAGCGGCATGGCAAGGGGCACGAGAGAGAGAGAGAGAGAGAGAGAGAGAGAGAGAGAGAGAGAGAGAGAGAGAGAGAGAGAGAAGGTGGCGGTGAGAGGACGCGAGAGCAAAAGGGAGAGGAAGAGAAAGTGGCGTGTGAGAGAGGAAAGGGGAGTTAGAGGCGAATAATAAGGGAAGGATGCCTCTATTTATATGCCATTTTGCCAACTTGCTAGGGAAGTTAGTCAACTTGCAAAATAAGTTAGCCAACTTGTAAGGCAAGTTAGACAACTTGCAAGGTAAGTTTCTAATAAACCCATTGACTTCACTAAATCAACTTGTCTTCTTGCTCACCAAGTCTTTGGGCGTGACTCTTTTGTTGGGTGTGAACTATGACCTTGGTCTTCAAGACTCAATTATTAGTGGCTTCTACAACAGACTCCATTATTGGTGACTGGGTTTCATTATTGGCCAACTTGTCTAAGAAGTTGTCAATAATACAACTAAAAAGTCAAGTAATCTTGTCTTCTTGTCTCAAGAAGCATTCTAGGCATGAATCGTGTGGCCTTATCAAGAAACATTTAATAATTAGGGTCCGTGCTAGTTATAATGGCATACCTTCTTTTGAACACCTAATTTTCACTAAAATTTAACTTAATAAGGAACTAAGGTAATTAGAGGTTTTCAACTGCCATAAACGATCAACTATCCCATTTGAAATAGAGATTTGGTGTAAAAATATGTTTAAGTATGGTTGGATGCAACCGAGCTAAAGATTAGGCTAAACGGCGCAAAGCCGAATCAACCGGATTGTCCTAGCACATGGCTTGTTCAGTCGGGCTTGACCGAGCGCAGGGCCTAGCATACAACCAGGCCACACGAATGCAAGGCCAAGCACATGGCCGAATGCACGAGCACGGTACCGGACCACACGGACGGTGTGCAGGGCTTAGCTGGGCTACATAAGCAAGGAGTTGAGCGCATGGACAAGACACGCGAATGAGGGATTGGTTCATGAACCGAACACATACATTAGCTCACAGGTGGGCATAAGTTTGATCGGCACAGAACTATGTTTGGGCCGAAACCTATGGGCATAAAGCCTGGCACATGGGTTGGGCATAATGACTAGCACATGGCCGACTCGTGGCCTAACTGACAGACACACAACTGGTCCATGGCGGGGCACAAGGCCTGGCTTGCGCAGCCGGCACAAAGCCTGGTCCGCGATTAAGCCATTAGGCTCTTGGCTTGGCATACGACTCGTCTATGGCCAACTCAATGCAATGATCCATAGCCGATTTGTGATTGGTCTATGGCCAACTCAATTTATGATTGACCCTTGGTTGTCATATAGTCGCGTGAAAATCGAACTCAACGAAGTCGGTCCATGGTCTCCCGTGACCGGTACATGGCCAAGTGGAATCACTTGCAATTAACTCATGCCCGCACTGTATCGATCCATGGCCGTCCGATATCGTTCCACTGCCGACCCTTATGGTCGAATGGTCGATCCATGTTTGAATCACTTTAATCGACTTGTGTGATTGAGAAGCCATTTTATTGTCGATCCCTTTGCCAATTCATGGACGATCCTTTGATCAAACCATGATCGATTCTTTTTAAATACCCGTTCCGACCATACCAGCCGATCCATGACCGACCCTCGGATCGATCCGTTCACCACTTCCATGGCCATTTCCTTTGGTTGAGTCGGTCTAAATTGGGGATGTCACAAAAAAGAGCATCACTTATCGTCTTCATTTTTAGCTATGCTTGCATGCTCTGTAAATGACTTCCATATTTGAAGGAATTTCGCTCCGACATGCTGTGGCTCGCGAGTTTGGGTAATAGGACTACAAACTTCCTATTTTAAAGAATGGGAAAACGACACAAAACAGTTTCTAAACTTTGACACAATATGTAATATGGTCATTGAACTTTTAATTTGTTCAACGTGGTCCCTGAACTTTAATTCGATGTGCAATGTGATTCCTGAAGTTTTAATTCATTTAATTTTATCTCAAAACTTTTGGTATATGTTCAATTTAATCCATAACTTATAAAAATGTTAAATGTAGTCCTTGCACCTGTTACATTAAACATTTTCATATAATTCAGGGACTCTATTGAACATGTATCAAAAGTTCAAGGATCACATTAAATAAAGTAAAAGTTTAGAGATTACATTAAATATTAAGATAAATTCCAAGAATTTTATTGAGTAAATTAAAACTTTAAATATTAAAATTTAAAGATTGTTTGTAGTGAATTAGAAGAGATACCTGCTAATAATAAAACACTAAATATAACTAATCAATGCAAGACTACACTGACCGGTCATGTCAATAATGCTTTTGCACAGAGTAAGGACACTGAAAAGGAGAAATAACGTGGTAAGGAATCGATTCTTCCATTGACGGAGACATCTCTTTATTCCGAAATTTTACTCTTTCTAGCAACTTCGGGACCGAGTTCTTTTCTTTTTCTTCTTTTTGGTCCCCTGGCTTCCTGACCTGAAGTCCGGCTCTAGAGAAAAAGTGAATGCCCACAGTTTCATGGATCCATTCAAATCAAATGAGGATAAATGCATGGGTGTACAGCAAAGGCATGAATAGCTCCTCCGAATTCAAAAATTGTTCGACTAAAGTAGTTTCAATGCGTTGTCGATGGACAAATTTGGGGAGGGATAGATACTGGGTATCAAATTTAACTGATTATGGTAATTTTAGGGTTTAAAGTGCGAAAATTTTATAACGTAGGGTTCTCATAGACAAAGAAAAACAAATACGTAACTATTTTTTCCCCACCTTTCTGCATGCTAGAGCGCATTATAAGCTTTAGATTGTCGATTAACCTTATCAGAAATTAATCTGTAGAAATGTCATAGCCAATTTTAATCAGTTATTTCTATCTTTGAAAGGACTATGATCGAGTCTAGCATTCTAAGGCCACCCAATCGGTTATAAACCTATTGTACCATCAATTAAATCATAAACTTTTCAATTTTGTCAATTTGGTCATAAATCTTTGCACAAATTTCTAATGTGGTCCATCATGTCAATTTTCGTTGGAAATCAATGATCGGAAGAACTATATTGAAATTTTGCCAAAATGCTTAGAACCCAATCAGTAAATTGAAAAATTAAAGACTGAATTGGCGTAGATACAATTTATAGTTGAAAGGACAAGACTATAGATATCCACTCTGCAAAGCCAGAAACATCATTTGGTGTTTATTTTAAACCTAGTCCGGCGACTGAGTATTTTTTGGATCTCGATAATAGATAATTGTATAGGCTTCCCTAAACCCATACCGTGCATGCAAAAGCTGGCAATTGCGTTATAGGGAATACTATTGCGAAGTCGGATACCATGATATCCCCAAGCTCCTCTACATCTATGCTTGGAAGAATGTTGAAGTGGGTGAGGAAAATAGAGGTGAAGAAAATGAAAGTGAAGAAAGACAAGGTGGAGAAATTAATTTCTTATCTGTTGTTTGGAAAGAGTGGAGAATGAAGGTGGAGAAAGTATTGAGAATTAGGAATATTTTGTATGGAAAATGTGGTTCAGTGGAAGGAAATTTCTGATACTGCGAAAAACAAGCAACTAATCCCGAAGGGTAAAAAAATTGACCATCCGATTTGGGTGATATTATAGCGTCCATGCCCTCGTTTAGAAGAGCGTAACTAATTTTTTAAGCTGAAAAGTTATTTTTGAGCCTTTTAACTCGTCTGTTGAATATTGGTAAACTTTCGGTCAACCTTAGGTTGACTTTTTTATTCTTTCGAAATCTAGAGAAAATTTGAGGTGCCAACAAATATAATACCCCTCAACTAACATATTCCTTTATAATCTTTAGGGGTGAACATATAAAACCACCCAAATTGAGAACCGCCCCGACTGAAATGAACTGGCCCGATTTTGAGCTATTCCCATAGGCGTTGGTTCAGTTCCCGATTTGAGGGTGTGAATTAGACCTCCTGGACCGAACCGATTTATTTATTTATTTATTTATATTTCTTAAAGACCTAACAACACTAGCACTAAACCCTAATCGCTTCAGCTCTCACGCGTCTTGCCCTCTTGTCTCGGCTCTCACAATCAGTCATGCCTCTTTCCCTCTCGCCTCTCACGCCTCGCTCTTTCTCACTCTTGCTTCTTCGTCAACCTCCTCCATGGCGGCCGCTAATCACAAACGGTCTTCTTGCTCTGTTCACTTCACTTCCCCACTACACTCTTCCTAAGCTGAACTTGCCTCTCTCTCTCTCTCTCTCTCTCTCTCTCTCTCTCTCTCTCTCTCTCTCTCTCTCTCTCTCTCTCTCTCTCTCTCCCGTCTTCTCCCGACCATGCTTGATGCTGAACTTGTCGAGCCAGATTAGAGCGTCCTTGTCGTTGATCGGGAGGTTTTGACATGTGATTCCTACCCGATGCTTCACCACGACCGTGGGGCATTGCCCCGCCATCATGTACAAGTGCAGCCTCGACATTCTCCACGATCCCTGGTTCAACAAGGTAATATGTGATTGAGTTCGTTTGGCCTCGATGCTAGAGCGTTTAGGCCAAGATGATTGCATAGAGGCAGTTGTTGGTAGCAAAGGTGGATTATGTGGAGCTTGGAATCGTCGGAATGTAGTATTGGTGGAGTCTCAATGTTTTGTGTGTTTGTTTCACCGATGCCGAAGTTGCTTCGATTGTCCTTGTTCGTGAAGGAATGTTCATCCAATGATCTTGATCTTGCCATTTCCTATGACCCTTTTTCCTTCCTTTGGTTGGTTTTAGTATCGTGCTAGGTTTTCTAGTTATTTTGAATATCGTTTAACATGTTTGAATAATATGAATTATTATGAATCCACTAGTTCCATTGGATCGCCTAGGAATTGGATCAGGTGGTCCAGTTCCTAGTTCTAGGAACGGGGAACCATTCCTTTTGGTCAGGTTTCCAGTTCCCGGGTGAGATCGGACTGGATCGAGAACCGATACCCCAAATGATTTTTTGGGGGTAAAATAGGTAGAATTTAAAATTTTTAGGGAAAAACTACCAAAAACCCCAAATTATGCCCACTGTAACATATTTGTTCTAAACCTTTTTTTATGACACAAAAATCCTAAACTTGTACATGTATGACTCATTTACCCTCCGTTAAGATTCCATCAATAGACACAGTTAAAAAACTGTTTATTTGAATGCTAGAAAGTAAATGGTGTTAACGTTGTGTCCACACTGCTTAAGTAAAATAAAAGCGACATTTTGGCCGAAAAATCATATGACAAAATATTGATTGAGGGTAAATGTGTCATATAGGTAGAAGCAAAAAAAGTTTAGGGTATATAGTGGGCATACTTTGAGGTTTTTTATGTCACAAAAAATAATTTAGTGTATATCTATCATGAGGGATATAGTTTGGGATTTTTGGTGATTTTTTCTCAAAATTTTTATTACTTTATCGAAGTTTTCTTCACAATAATGGGAAGAATGGGAATTGGTCGGCCCAATGCATTTGTTTTTGCCATAATCAAGCTCACCCTCTACAACCAAAGATGCTTCTCAAAGTTTTCCCAAACACACCTAAATCAAAGTTATGGGTGCCCCTGTTTAGTAATTAACCTAATGAAATGATCTCTAGTGATGATTTGCAAACCCACGGAAAAACGAAAGGAAAATTACCAAATCAGTTATGAATCTATTGTATGGATGTTAATTTAATTTTAAATTTTTTTATATTATCAATTTAGTCCTCAAACTTTACATGAAATTCAAATATAGTCCTTTTGGTTAATTTTTGTTGGAAATCGCTGATATAGTGATCAAATTATTGTCGGCCGTTGTACATGGCATGCCGTTGTATCATCAATTTTCGGCGAGACTAGGCCGGAAAAACTACATTGAAATTTTCTGTAAAGGTTTAAGACTAAATTGATGAAATAAATTAGCATTTATACATAAGGTTTATGACTGATTGGACAATTTCCTTGAAAAACGAAGACACCCACACAAGACGTGCATAATGAGTTGATAACGCTTCATTCCGAAGAGTGTATTCTAGGACACAGTTAGTGCAGCCTCAATGTAAGTTAATTAGATTGAGCTCATCGCATGCTAAGAAATAGTGACGCTAACTTTGGCACCGCAGAAAATAGAAGTTCCGACACAAGCCTTACCGATGTTGTCTCACGTTATAGAAGCTCGTTTAAGGTGGTCCAGACATATGCATCGTCAGCTTTGTATGACCTTAGCGAGAAGATCTGTGATTATATGAGAAGTGATGCAAGATGAAAAGAAAGTGAAAACCTTGAAGAACAAGACATAGATAGAAACTAGTAAAAGGATAAGCCGAAAAAGTTCGTAGCATTCGTTGACAGCTCTTGTCCATTTGATCTAGTTACTGCTCATCACAAGGATGTACACATTCATGCAGTTGATGCAAGAAAAGCTTCACTTGTTCGGAGTAGGATTTGGCCCACTTTGTGGGGCTCTCCTCAGGCTGGCCTCCACGGCTTTCCCGGCTCTTTGATCTTCCATTATCGTTGCCCTTTTGGCTTGCTTGAATTGATAACTGTGGAATCAGAGCTACGGTCACAAGACGAAAACATCACGAGCCTCCTCGGTGCAGTGATTCTCGGAGTATTCTTGGGTTCAGGGTTAACAGAAAACGCAGTGCAGATCAAAAGGGTGCTGTCGAGGACGAGGAACAAAACGAAGATGGTGGCAAAAATGCTGGGACAGATCTTCATGAAGGCATTGAAATATGAGCAGAGAGAGGAGTCTTCAGAATTGAGATTGATTAGATCTTCAGTGAAGGTAGGTTGATTTATATGGGGATGACCCGTACGGTTGGCCTTGATGGTGCACGAGTGTATGCTAATTGTTTAAATTTATCATGGGGACTTGGTCTGGACGCTGGAGGAAGCAACTTATGTCTAATGCCTGTCCTTTTTCCGAGAGGATTCGTAAGGCAAAACATACTGATACTGATGATCTATTTTATAGAAAAATGAATGATTTGAATAATATTTTTCTAAAAATTATTGTTTACGTCATTTAGAATATATATAGCGGATGATATTTCCATTGTCAATAACAATTTATATCTAAACATTATCATTGATGATTAAATATATATCGTTATTCTTTTTGACAACTTATATAACCGATCATCTTTAGAAAAGTAATTTTTAAATCGATAATATCCACAAAACAAACACACTGAAATAACCTAAAATTATTAGGAGTTTTTCTATTCTTGCTTTTGTTGGTGTAAGCGCCAGAGTGGAAGACAGAAGAATCCTGTATAGGAGATTTGAAGTATAAAGGAGCAAATGCTAATACCTAATTAGGTTAGCCACACCTTAATTGCTCAAGTGTCTCGGTAGGCTCAAGTTTTAGATTCAACTTTGATCTCCCTAGTATAAAGGTATTGGACTTCTATCGCACTTTTCTAACAAGTTTTCGAGTGATAGCATAACAATGAGTGAGAGTTTGGCAAGTATCACATCGTGTGGGGCCATTGAAGTCCGATACTTCAACCTGTAAAGATCACCAAGAATTGTCGAAAATCAGAGCTTATTAATAGTTGGACACAATTCCAGTTATAAGCTTAAATGGATGGTGGGCAGCTAAAAGTATTAGCTACTCCACATGTTAATTTCTTGACATGAGATTTCTTCTACCTAACAAACCTCACACGTACATCTCAATTAAATTGACTAATATGTGGGCCTTATGCATAGGGCCATCCGCAACTTGAATCTCTCTCTACCTCATTGCTATGCATAACAACACCATTAACTGGTACATCTAGATTCACACATGGACTAGCCATGATGGCACCAAGCTCGGGATAGTATTGCTACATTACAACTTTCCGCCTTCACCCAAGGCTTCTTTCACCGGATCAAAACGTGATGTCAATCTTCACCTGAGAACCTTGATGATCTTTACGTGATTCCTTTCTTGAGATGTTCATTAAACATTTGATACATTAAGAGGACCCACCGATCAATCATTGTTTTCTGCCATCACTTGCAGAGAAATCAAGTCAATTGAACACAATTCAAAGAAAACATGAAACAAATTGGTCAAGAGTTTAATTACTTGGTTTGATTAATGTAACCTGCATTTAGAAGAAGAGCGACAGAAAGACTGCACGATGTATAGAATCAATTAGCAGAGAAATAAATGTTACAACCACGAATGATCACCTCAATACTTTCCTTGTTTTTCAAACCCAATTACGACCAATTAATTCATGACGAGCCTCTTTTGTGGAAATCTCAATATACTTCCTCCCTAATTTCACAAAGAACTCTTACAACTGTCTTGACGGGTTAATCTCAAAGTAACTAGATTTTCTAACACTAATCAGGGGACATAGATCTTTCACATTTATAGAAAACATGGAGAAAAACCCTTGCTGTACTAATCATAAATTCGAAGTCAAAATAAAACTCAGAAATAATTTTTATATGTGGTCACTATATATGTCGACGATAGGATCCCTTGGTCTGGTTCATAGTGATTTAAAGAACAGACATGCGTGTTTGAGATGCTTGATTGCATACTTTGATCTCTCATGCCACTATGCAAATGCATACTATGTCATGTTTAAAGAAACACCATCTATGCAATTTTCTTGGTTGACATCTCACCTCCTTTATAAGGTGTGTGAGTTATTCTATAAGCACGGATTTACTCGCCCAAATTGAAATTCCGTGTCATAAAAGTAAAACCATTAGTGATGTAAGGGCCATTACTTTTGGCTAAAATGTTTTATTATCGTCATTCCGTCTGAAAACACATCTTTCGAGATACAATGCCAGGCTTGTGCGCTATCATTGTATCACCCTTGGCTCCGTCTATATTAGGGTAACTCCTGCGAGAAGTTGAAAACGATTTGCGTTTCTAAAAATCTGTCTCCTATATGCAATTCTCTTGTGGCATTTCTATTCACCTTCTCCTCCTCCGCGAAGTCCGATGTCATGGAGACAAATCACTGTCGTGCATGTCGAGCTGTCCAGTGCGCCGCAAGCATTTTCCCAGTTGGGCTCTCACGGAGACGAATTATTCACTTCATGCAAAAACCAGTAAATATTATTCTTCCTTTTTAGAAAAAAGGAACAAGAATAAGATCCTTACCCAAAAAAAAAAAAACAAGAATAAGATTTAACAATGTCGATCATGGCTGGTGGTCGTGTGCTAGCTTGATATGATACATTATTATTGGTCAGTGAAGCCTTTCAACTCTCGTCTGTTCGAGCGCGAAAGCCGCTCGCAGATCATGTGATGACTGATCAAATCTTGACTATTGCCGCGTCGAATTCCCATGCAAAATTAATAGCCTCATTTAAATAAATTAAATCACGGATTTTTATGTTTTGTTTTGCTAGTTTATTTTCTTTTTTTTTTCATTTTTATGAGCTTCAATTTCTTCAAAATAACGCAAACGTCTGGTCCACGGAACTTAAATTGTTTATTTATGGTGGGTGAAAGAGCACATTTCGAGCATACATCAATTACTAATTATAGCGCACATTCGCGTGTCTATCTTTTGATTTTCTCAATTTTTCTCTTACAGATAGATTAGGTAAATAAAAAATGTTCCCTTTTTCTAAGTGTAAAAATATATCACCCGTTTTAAAATTATGATGGATTTTTGCTCACCGAATGTGGAAAAAACCACTTTCTTGCGGTATTCCGATATTGTGGGTAGTGACGATAATTAATTGGTTTATGAGATGATTATAAAATTTCTTAAATCTCGAATTCATATGCATATCATCATCTTCGTATTTTCATAAATGTTGTCTTTTCCACAAATAGGGATCAGCATATATATTAACTCTCGTTGGCAAGAAAACAGGATACAGAATCACTTATATCATGCAAAAATTGTGAAAGATACAACAACAGTTCTCTACTGTTAAAGCATCGTGTCTCTGCTGCTATATACGTGCGTGTATATATATTAGATAATACGAGACATCCAAACCTTTACTCGACTAATCCATCCATATTCATCATAGAAGGCTCCAACTGTTGTTAGGAAATGCGTTACGAACACATTGTGACATGTTTTCCGACGGCTCAAACTTTTGAGAAAACCCAGTTCATCTGACATGATATCGGAGCACATGTCAATGGCTCAAATCCTGACACCCCTTCCCAATTTTGTCCCAGCTATTATTCCCCGTTATTCATTTCCCTTGCCCCCCGGTTATCTCGAGGACGTAATTTCATTCCCGTCTAGACATTTCTGTTAGCTTAAACGTTTTGGCAAAAGAAAAAGATTGTCTAAGGCAGCGAGTGGTGATGCTAAGTTTAGAATTGCATGGGTTTTTGCCCTAGCTATATAGACACCCCGTGTTAATTTCCCAGAACATCTATTGATTTCTGGTGACGTTGATGCATGCATGGATTTCATCAAACTTTAAAATACTCCTGTGGAGTGATCCCCACGTTCTAAAACCTCCACCAAATAAATCAGAACCGATGACGTGCATGGAAGATTGCTTAGTTTAATTGAAAGGGCATGGTTCATGTTTAGGTGGTCCGGATCATCTGTTACTGAACGCCTCCACAATGTTCAAGACTTTGTCGTGTGAAGTTGTCGAATTCTTCGTCCTTCGAATGATTCTACGGAGGTTATTTATGTTTAGGTTACTAGGTGGGGGCGCACAGCACGATGGTCCCGTGACATTCTAATTGGTCTACTAGTTTTTTAGGTGGGTTAATGTCGCCGGCGGTGTCTGTACTTTTACCCGTCGGAATCGATGTTACGTGTGTTATTATTCAAAAGCGTCCCTGTACTTTTTAAAGATTTTAAGGAAATCATAATGCGACACGTGCACCCCAATGTCCATGTCGACATTTTAACTGTCCAAACAAGCAAGAATTGATTTGCGCGAGATATGGGGGAAAATTACCAAAAAAAATCCTAAACCTATATACAGATGTCAATTCTATCATAAATTTTTTTGATAAATTGTCAATTTAGTCATTTTGAATAAGTTTGGCCGGAAATCACGTATGTAGACATTCACCATGACACATAGGATGGACAATATTGACATAAATATTTTGCAATTTTTTGAATTTTTAATAGTTTATTTTTCCTTTTATTTTCTTTTTATTTTCTTTCTTTGGTTGCCGGGCCTTTGTAATGGCCAGTGATCAACCACAAGGCTTGGTGACCGGTGGAGACAGAAGGAAACATCAAAGAAAAAAGAAAAAATTCAAATTCTTTTTTTTAAAATTTTAACGTCAGCGCTGGCCGTGACAGTAGGAGGACAAGCATCCACGTATGTAATTTCCACTAAAATTGGCCGGAAGGATTAATAAAAAGGTTAAAATTGAATTAGCATATGTACAATAAGTTTAAAACTTAATGAAAGAGGCAAAAGAACACCAGAAGTACCATAACTTGTGTACGAAGATCACATTGGTGCCATAACTTTTTTTTCGGATTACTTTGGTGCCAAGTCGGAGGAAAATAGATCACTTTAGTGACTCTGGCCAAAAAGCTAACCTGACATTTATATTAAAAAAAATGATCTGACTTATACACGTGAAAATTATGTGGTTTTTTTTCGAATTTTTTAATTTTTAGAAAAATAATAATTTAAAAAAAGGTTGTAGCAGCGGCGAGGGAGCCCTCGCTGCTACTGCTGCCAACCCACCACTACCGGGAAGGGCAGGTGGTGGTGGGCGCAATGGTCAGCAAGGGCCAGATCCGGCGAGGTGAGACCTCGCCGTCGTGACCCAGGCGACGGCGAGGTCTCGCCTCGCCCAACGAAGGAGAGGCCGACCTCGTCATTGCGACCCAAGCAACGGCGAGGTCTCGCCTCGCCCAGCTAAGGCGAGGCCGACCTCGCCGTCTCGACCCAGGCAACGACAAGGTCGGCCTCGCCTTCACTGGGCGAGGCGAGGTCTTGCCTCGTCGGATCTTGCCCTCGCCGACCAATGCGCCCACCACCATCGGCCCTTCCCGACGGTGGTGGGTTGGCAGCAGCGACAACGAAGGCTCCCTCGCCGCTGCTGCAATCTTTTTTTTTTTTTAATAATGAATATAATTTAATTTTTTAAACAAAAGTACACGTCAGCGGGCTAAACAGCGTCATTTTTTATTTTTAATGTTGACTGGACCTCTCCGGCGAGGCGTGTCACGCCCCGAACCCCCATCGAGCTCGCGACATCCCTCAAGCTCCGTCGGAAATGTACGACGACCCAGGAAACGTTGCCGACCCAACGATCGTCCTCAGAGTTCGATTGCAATGGAAGCAATAAACACTCGGACAATAAATTTGAAGAACCCAGGGGAAAGAAAATCGCCAAACCACCAAATATAATATTATACTTCTGAAAATATTTACAATATCCACCATTCATTTCCACAAAACATAATATACATGCACGCTGAACTAATAACTACAAACCACCGATAACGCAAAAAGATCAGCAGCCTACTAGGTCAACACTACACCAAAAATGGGTCACAACCAACTCTAACAACTAACTCCTATGCCCACGGGATGGCATCCACTCAGACTGGCTCTCCTTGTCGTCCTCGTTTGAATCCTCCTCAGCCTCGGACTCCTCCAACGACTCCGAATCGGCTTCAATCTCGATCAGGTTATCCTCATCCCCACCTGACTCTATAGGGACCTCAATCCTCTCCTCGTCATCATGCTCGCCTATCGGATATTCTACGACGTTATGATCAGCGTGCATGACTATCCCACAACGCTCTGGCGGCGGCGACGATAGATTTATGGCTCTGGGGGGGCTCTGAAATGGTTTAGTTGAAACAACCATGAGATCACATCTCAATAAGTCACAACCTAAGCCCCACTTAGGCTATCACGTATTTCCAGACACAACCAAACATACCATCAAACAATTCACACAAACACCAACCAAACAATCACACTAACCTGAACTCTTGACATAAGCAGCCTGCACGTTAGTCCACAAACACAACAAACAATCCTCACACACACTCTCGATCATTATCACGCTCAAACACATATCACAATCACACAACATTTCTACACCCCACAATTCACATTCGTTTGCGCACCATCTCATCATTTTCATTAACCTGCCATCGCGACCGGTGTAAACACGCCTCAGGTCTGATCTCACTTTCACTTGCCACACCGTACCATCTCATACTCAATCACATTTCTCAGCCCGCGTAAATACGCCTCAGGCTTACCAATCGCGATTCGCGTAAACACGCCTCAGGTCCGACCCAATACTCGGCCTGCACCAAATGCGACAGGCCTATATGATTGAAATCCGAGCTTGTAATGCCTCGGTCCGATCCCGGTCTCACCCGAGCTGATCATGCCTCGGACCGATCTCATTCTCACTTTATTTTCTCAGCCTGCGCCAAATGCGACAGGCCTACGTGATCGCGACCCGAGTTTATAATACTCGGCCCGATCCCACAGTCGTATCACAATCAACGTAAACACGCCTCAGGCCGATTCAATTCCCCGCGTAAATATGCCTCAGGAATTTTAGTGATCACACGAACATACTCACATGCCATTCATTTTATCTGCACCCCGCGTAAATACGCTTCAAGGCCTTTTAGTGATCACATGCACATCATTCGCCACAAAAATCCCACACGTACACACACTCGGGCATCAATTAAATGCACATCAATGCATCAATACCAACCATTTCAGTTCAGCCTACATACACACGCATTCAAGCATCAATTCCAGTCACGAGGGCAGCAATTATTGAACCTCGACACCCCCACCATTCCGCTCATAAAAATGAACATCCATAGAATCAGGGTAAATCTGGGTAGTTTATACAGTGACCGAAATCCCATCAAAATAAATAGTAAACGAACTCCAAAAAAGCTAAATTTTGGATATATTATAAAAAAACATCTTGATAAACATTTCTTATGAAGAACACGAAATCCAATTCATTCTACAACCATGCCTTTTTGTCCCTCAAAATCAGACCAAAATCAGTTCGCTCTAACAGATTATTTTGTCCTCAAAATACATTTCTTTCAACACATAAGTCACCTTAAAAAGCTTTGAAATTTTTATATGTCATAGAACAGAGAGTCGTCAACAACTTTTGTGAAGGAAGTTTATTGAAAATGGATCTGGAAAATTTTATAAAAATTTGGCAAAACAAGAAGGTTGGGATGAACATTGTTCCGAGCAGTTTTAAGACTGTCTGAAAATGGGTTTTCGTGCAATCAAAATGGCCTCCAAAAATTCCAAATTTAAAATATGTTATACGTCGAGAAGTTGGGAGCAACTTTCATGAGAAAACTTTCTCAAATTCGGCCCATAAAATTCTCCACAAAAATAGCAAATTGGATGGGTACAGTAGTCACGAATCCGAGTTTCGAACTAAACAGCCAAGATTCAAGTTCTAGCTCACACCCATGGATCTCCAACCCACAAAACTCATTCCAAGATGTCTAATCCAACATGCAACAACCACTAACAGCCATGATCAGCCAACAACATCCACGATCAGCACCCCAATCGACCCCTAAACTACCCTAAACTGCGTCTAAACGAGTCCGTTAATACCCGATGTTCTAAATAGGGTTTAGATCGCAACTTATCCGACTCTAGACTAACTCGGCTAGAGTGGAAAGCGGCGGTCTCGCGGCGGATTGCGGCGGCGGCGATCGGCTCGGCTTGGCGACGGCAAGCGGCGGCGCGGCTTCCTTGACCGAGGTCACTCGCGGCCACTGGAGGGGGAGAGAGAAAGTGACGAGAAGGGATGGTGTTGGTGGTGGTGGCGCAAGGCGGGGGACGGCACTAGCAGCGGCGATCCCGGACGGTGAGAGAGAGAGAGAGCCAGCGAGAATGAGAGGGAGAGGAGAGAGAGAGTGGCTTGGCTCGGGGAGTAAGAAATGAAGAGAGAGAGAAGAGAGAGGGAATATATAGATTGGAATGTAATGATGAGGTTTAACCCAAATTTTGGAAATGCCCATCTTGCCCTTAATACAATGGTTTAAATGTATCCTTATCCAATAATGGAGGGGTATTCTTGTCTTTCCACCTTTTGCATTATTGGGCTGATCTTATCCAAAAATTAATTCCCAAAATAATCTCCCAAATAACCACAAAATTCGGAATACCAAAATAGGGCTTAGGGGCAAAATCGTCTTTTTCCGATTTCGGGCCAAAATTCCATTTTTCGACTGTACCAACCCAAAATATATTTGGCCACTCAAAAATGACGTCGTCCTCACAAAATAGTTGTGTACGTCCACAAAAATCAACATTCAAGTCCGGATCCAATTTCGCGATCAAAATTGTTCAATTCAAATTTTAGAATCTCTCACTAACGGATGGCTGTTTAAGGGTTACGCGTATCGACCTAGGGTTATTCGAGTCACGACGGTCTCGATTACCAAGAGAACACGAGAATTTATCGCTGGTTCAAGAAGTCGCGATCGTTCGGTTTAAGTTCGGGATTTGTTTGCCACACGTACTCTCGGTCGTGCGGAATCACCCGCGATCCGATTGTACGTCATTGGCCAAATCAAATCCGTCACCTTCCTAGGATCGGCTCACATTGGCCCAAAATATTTTCTCGTCGTTTCTCGAAATCGGTGCTCGTTACGCGATCGAGTCCTTGGTCCACGTACCATTTTTCCTCGCTCGCCATTCCCATTTGATTAGTATCCCGAGAATGATCAGTTTCAGGAGAGACTTGCTAAAATGCAACGAGAAATAATATATATTTTATTGATTCCGGAATTAGGTCGAAATTCATGATGTTACAAGCCGTGTTAGCGCCACATCAGATTTCAGGCGAGGCACGTCAGCATTGGCACTAAAATGATCGTTTTTCAAAAAAGTTGACACCAAAGTAATCGACAAAAGCTCTATCACTCGGCAAAGTTGCGGACACACCTGCAAACAGAAGGCTCCAAAGGAATTGGGAGTTATCATCTTCCATTTTTTCTTAAATGGTTGTTAGGCTCCATGTACTTTTGGTTTAGCTTGTAGGCTGTTGTGAGCCTTGCTCTTTTGAGCTCGGCCTTCGTAGGCTATGTCTAGCCTTTTGTGTATTCCTCCCCCCCACTTCTTCGAGATCTTGTCCCGTAGAGGTTTTTGTTTCCTTTGCGTTCTCTTGTAATTGGTGTTTCTGAAAGTAATACATCTTACCTTTACCAAAAAAAAAAAAAAAGTAATCGACAAAAAGTTATGACATCAAAGTGATCTCCGTACACAAGTTGTGGCACTTCTGGTGCTCTTTTGCCTAACGAAAGAACTAAAGGTGAAGTGTTTTTTCCTTACCAAAAAAAAAAGGTGAAGTGTTTTAAAACGGCAAAAGAACACTACAAGTGTCATAACTTGTGTACGGCGCTCACTTTGGTGCCATAACTTGTGTACGACGCTCACTTTGGTGCCATAACTTTTTTTTGGATCACTTTAGTGCTAAAAATTTTGAAAAACGATCACTTAAGTGCTAAAATTTTTGAAAAACGATCACTTAAGTGCCAACTCCAGTACCGTACACAATTTTTCGCTGGAAATCCGACGTGGTATTTTTTTTATTAATTTCTGAAGCTGACGTGACTCGCCGGAGATTGGCACTTAAGTGATCGTTTTTCGAAAATTTTAGCACTTAAATGATCGTTTTTAAAAAATTTTAGCACTTAAGTGATCGTTTTTCAAAAATTTTAGCACTGAAGTGATTCAAAAAAAACTTATGACACTTAAGTGATCGTTTTTCCTCCAACTTGGCACCAAAGTGATCCGAAAAAAAAGTTATGGCACTAAAGTGATCTCCGTATACAAGTTATGGCACTTATAATGTCCTTTTGTCGTTTTAAAACGTAGAGGAACGCTTTTGATCCGAGAAAGAGGTAGAGGGAGGTTTTAAATTTTTGAGCAAAAATGCAAACCCTTTGACTCACGTGGGAGGTTTATGTCCATTTACTATATCTTGATGCTGTTGATAGTTATTATGATTGATTTTTGTTCTTTTCACTAAATTTGTTTATATACATCCTATTTTGGAGGAGAAGGAATAAGAAAGAAGGAAAAAAGGGTTGGTCAAACTTAGACCAATGACTCGGTTGTGAAAGTGAACTTATGCTATTGATCATTGAAATGGTAAAAGGAACTTTGTTCCAATAGGTACAATGCTTACAAACAATTTCAATTCAAAGGAAGGACGCATCGAAGAGATTCCACTTATGGCCTTTTAGGAAAACGCAACACTTATAATTATAGTTGAAGAGTTATAACTTTTCAAAATTAACACACCGATGCACTTTCTTGGGTCTTTAAGTAACCCAAAGGAAGACTGAAAAAAATATAGTGACAAATCCATATTTGTGACTTTTTACTTCTTCTCAATTGAATTATATTTTTCTTGAATTTATGAGTTTGAGTCTTGGTTGAAGAACACTTTGAAGTGCATCAATATTGTGTTGGGATAATTACACAAATGATCCCTAAATTTTTAATTTGTTCAATATGGTCCTTGAATTTTAATCCAATGTGCAATGTGGTCATTGGACTTTTAATTTATTTAATGTAATTTTCGAACTTTTGGTAAATGTTCAATTTGGTTCCTGCATAATTTTATCTTAGATTGAATCTAGTCATTGAATGATCGAATTTATGGACTGAATTGAACATGTTGTGTTCTTATAGAGGCATTTTCCATATTGTATTCTTAAAGAGGCATTGCATCCTACAGTTAATATTTATGTTGAAGCCGTTAAAATTACAGTATTGATATAAATATTTTGAAGAAGTTTCTTGGAAGTACCTTGACTAAATCTGTACCTCTTCGCTCTTTCTTTGGAAGTGATTTTCTCAATTCTTTATTATAATTTTGATGTACATTTCGAATTATGTAGCCTTATTCCATAACAAACCCAAAATATTATAATAATTCAATTTGTTGATATGCATAAACTTGGAAAAATGGCTCTTGTAGGTGAAAGCATATAACATACTAGCTAGCCCCATTATGGAAAATGAAAATTTTTTTGAAAGAAACCCCTATGGAGCTCTCCCCATTTAGTGATGATCGGGAAAAAGATTCAATAACTAAAATATCGTATGTGCGCGAGTGCGCAATTTATCAAATGACCTGAAAACAAAACCTCGAATAAAGAAGAAACCAGAGACCAAAGATAAACCTGCCGGAGATTGCCCAATTTAAGCACGGTCAAGCGTGCTCTTTTGGCAAACTCGGCATTTATATTCACACAGCTTTCAACTCCAAGTTCAACTATCATCTTTGCAGGTGTGAATGCCAGGATCCACCGTGCGAGAGCAAGACCACATTCCTAGATCTCCATATGTGTTTGGATGTATCCATTACATATCATCCTCTCCCTCCCCTTAATCTTTCTTTCATTTTTGGTCTTGCTCTTCTTTTCTATGTACATATATGTACAGTACTTATGGGAATCAAATCTCGGACCTGATATTCTCTAGCCCCACCCCCCAATTTCTTTATCAGCAAAGTTGCATGCCTGTTTGCCCTCCCCTTAATCATCTGACTAGCCAATTGGAAACCCAAACTCCAATCTCCAAAAGCCCTATCAATTTCACAGAGCAGCAGAAAAGAGATGGCTGCTTGTTTCTTGCTTCACATGACAGAGAAGACAACATTGGTTCCCAGAGGACCATTTGGCTAATCTGTGCAGAGGAGGCAGCCTATCAAGGATGGCCAACCAAGTTATAAATCTGAAGCTAAGGACATTACCATAGGAATCTTTAAACACCAGTTCTTTCACAGCAACTGGTACAGACTCAAGCGCAGCAAACTGTAGATATGATCAATCTTAAATTCCTGCGGTTCACCTAGCAGTTTTGTCCGATCATCAAGAATTGGGTCCGTGAGAAATTCCCTTGCATCAGTACCGTGAAGAGCTTCAGTAGCAGCTAATGCGTCCATCTCAATATGCAAATGAGTGACATGGTTATCAATGGCCAGCTTAATTTCATCTCTGAGAGTCCATGATTCAGCTGCAAATGCGCTGGTTCATTTGATAGGCGTCTAGAAAAACCAGTGATGCATTTGCCATTACTCCATCTACATGGTTATCAATAGCCTGTGGTTTTCTCACGATTTCGTCTTCCCTTTTGTTTTCTTCATGACTGCAATATATTGCCCCACTGTAGACAAACAACGGGGAGTGAGTCTAGGCAATTTTGTCGGTCTTTGAAAGACATAATTGTTCTTGCTCAGCCACAGAGCACAGGTCCCCATAGAAAACACCATTTCTCTGGGGATTTTGACCATTAGAGTAGTTCCCATAAAAAACTTCATTTGATCAATCCATATGCGGCATAACAGGAGTAGCTTCGGCAAGAGGAAGCAAAGTTCCAATTCCCACATCCATTCCAGCAGTCCTTGACCTTAAGATCATCTCCATCTCTATTCAAAGGACAATCAAATCTCCAATAGGTCCCCAAGACCAGTCCAATTGACATCCCAAATGGACGCGAGCCCTTCAGGATTGGCCATGCAAGCACGAGACCTTTTGCCACCCCTAGACGGCTTATTGCATTCTAATAGTGGACTCACTTACACCATCACTAACTTCTGAAAATAAAAAGAGATCATCCACGAAGAAGTGATGTGATACGTTGGCCCAGTTCTAGAAGCCTTCAAAGGATGTCAATTGCCATTCTCACACTGTTCTTCGACACGAAAGCTCGGAATATCCATAAAAAGAATAGATAGGTAAGGTGAGAAGTGAAGTGATACCTCTACTGGGTTGGTAAGGATTAGTCACACCCCCATTAAAAATGATTGCGGTCGCCGCTTAGATGCAACCTAAATTAAGGCCTCACCACATATCCGGGAACTTAAACAATGTTAGGACATCTTCAATACAAAGTCCTCTCTATACCGTCGTAATCTTTTCCCAAATCAATCTTGATAGCACAAAAACCTTTCTTTCCTTTAGTTGTTTTTCATCAGACGCAGTATTTCCTTAAGCGTGGTTACACATCTTGAGCCCTTTTCTTCCCAGGATAAAACTAACTAGGTTAGGGCTAATCAGATCATCCAAGAAGGGCCTCGATCTATCAACAAACACTTTGGACACAATCTTGTAAATGTTGTTGCATAAGCCGATCGGTCTAAAGCTGATTTAATGTTTCAGGACCTGTGCATCAAGGAATCAGCACAAGCAAGGAACCATTGAGTTTAGGGAACCTTAGGAAAATGAATAGTCCTACACACACAAACTCTAACGTCATTCCGCCGAGATTGAAAGAACATCACATGAAGCCCATCATTTCATCCCTCAAAATGTCTATCGGCACGATCCCAAACAATTTGTTCAGTTTGACAGAGATCTTTTCAGTTATCGACAACATGTTTCTTCAATCTCTTGCTCGTCCAAGATCTTATTCATCAACACTGCTCCTAAATGGCATGAATACAGTCCTTTCTCCTTCTGACAATGGCAAGTGTGTGATGGTGTTACGCACCCTCAAGAGCCAATCCGTCCTTGCTTTCATATTCCAGAATATTCATCTGGAATTGTCTGATAAGATGGTACTGTAATGGCGCTCCTCTTCGGAGGCATTAGGTCGTCGATGATATTAAACTTACATTCCAGGTAAATCCATAGTTGCGCTCTATCAAAGTTCGAACACAACAATAGAGAAATTCGTGTGATTACATGTTACAAGCATACAAATTGAGTTGATCTAAGTTCGACTCTAATCAACGGAAAAAGAAGCTCATAACAGTAAGTGGTAAGAGCATGCAAACGCCACATAAATTTGGCCTTTCATATGGAATTGATTGTTGAATCCCTAATGAGTAAATTAAAACATCTTGTATGCATAGGGGAAATTATCCAATTAATCCTAAACCTATTGTACGGATGCAAATACAGTCCTAAACCTTGACGCAAATTTCCAATGTAGTCCTTTTTTTTTGGTCATTTTTTGTCAGAAATCACTAAAATGGCGAGGTGCCACATCAAACGACCGACAATGACCAAACCGCCATGCTAGCCATTTTTGACAAAAATTGGCTAAAAAGACTACATTTGTATTTCATACACAAGTTTAAGGACTAAAATGGTAAAATTGAAGAGTTTATGACTAAATTGGTATATGTACAATAAGTTTAGGAGTAATTGGATAAGTTTCCCTATATGCATCTTAACTTAAATTTGAATTGTCATTCCCAATTACATAGAACAATCAAATAGAATTCTAGAATAGCTATTTCTGCAATGGATTTTGTTAATAAGCGCCTAATAAACACTTGTTAAGCAGTTAATTGAATTCGATGAAAAAAGCAATTAATTAAGAAAATTTTATAGCTTTTAGAGAGTACCGATTATTCACACGATATGGACAATCATCATTTTGCAAATTGAATAATTCCAACTTAAATATATTTAATTAATGCTTTCAAGAAGCGCATCCACATGACCTTTCTATTTTTAATAGCGGTTAAGTAGTGTTCGAGCAACTTTTCACGCGCCTCGACGAGTCTACCTTCCCAACCGATCTTAAGGGTATACTTCCCTATACCGGTACGGCACATTTAGTTTTAACTCCTGAGTGCTCTCGAGACTCGACGAGACGTAAAATTAGAATTATAAGGAGAGAAGCAAACACTCATTTACTATTATGTAGGGATAAACCATCTGCAATATAAGGAAATAAGCAGCCTTATAGGAAAAAAAAATCCCAGCAATTAAACAAGAAAATCAAGAAAAGGAAATCCAACTAATAATTAATTAATACAAGACAGACAAATTTCAACTCCCAAAATATTTCAACAAAGAGAAAAAAAAACAATAAAAAGAGGTAAACAAACGTTCCCTCTCCTCTCCTCTCTCCACCTTTCTTGAAACGAAATCGATCGCCTCTGCAGTTTCTCCTCTCTCTCTCTCTCTCTCTCTGCTGTCGTCCCCAACTCCTTCATGCATCGTCGTCGTACCCACTAGCGACGAAATCCACGTTCTTGTCTCTTCTAGCGGTCAATCTCTCTCTCTCTCTCTCTCTCTCTCTCTCTCTCTCTCTTCGTTTCTTGTTTGCTGTTCTTGCGGAGCGTCGGGGTTGCAATGCTTGAAGCTGGAGATCTAGCTTCGAATCGCGCGCGCTCGGGTGATTCGCGACATGGGTTATGAGGTCTTGGACAGCAGCGGTGAGTCAATTCACTTGGGTTCGCTTCTCTTTATCGTATTGGTTTCGGGACGATGGAAGTTCCCGTCTTTTCTCCGAGATTGAATATTTCCCGGAGCCGTTTGCGGTGTTCTTGAAAATGGGTCGTGACGTGTGGGAAGAACCGTGGGTCTTTTGCCGTATTCTTCTTTTTCAATCGCTCTGGCTGTGGAATTAGTGCCCGGAAGGGTTCGCCCGAGGTGGGGTTCTGTGAGGCTTAGGGTTTAGGGTTTTGTTCGTCCCAAAAGGCGCTGTCTTTTCGAAAGTGTCGTGGTTGGGTCGTCGTTGGGGGATGTAGATTTACGTTTTCGTCTCGTGGGTCGAGATGCCCTGGATTGAATTGGGGATTTGATGGCTGTTTGGTTCACGAATTGATTTTGGGACTCTTGGGAGGCTTCATATATGATGGGTGAATTAGGGATAAAGAGAAGATGCAAGTCTACAGTACGTAGAAGAGGAGTCTCAGAAGTGGAACTCTGTTGCAATATCAACTGGCTTGCACCGTTTTTTGCCTGTTTGCTTATCCTGTGAATGTGATTTGGTACTTTTAGCTCATTTGCTATTTTTCAACTCTTCAGCAATTATTCTTCTATGCTCAGCATGCCTTCCTGAACTCATTTGAAAGAAGTCGCTACCTCTTTGAAAAGTAGTTGCAATTGTTGGAAATGACACTGATAGAGTATTTATAGTTAGAAAAGATGTTTATTGTTGGGAGTGCCAATCCGGTTCCCAATTCTTAAAAGTGGAACCGGTGACCGGGTGGTCCGATTCCCGGTTCCAAGGGGGAACTGGACCGACCGGACCGGACCGGACCAAGTATTATTTCTTCAAAAAATTAAGGGAAGAGAGTGGCGTGAATCGTCTCGCTGATTTACTTCGCTCCCGTGCCCTCTTTCCTTTTATTCATATTTTCCTTTTATTCCTCCCTTGTATACCGACCTTTCCCATTATCTTCCAAAGAGAATATTACTCTCTACTCTTTCCCTCGCGACCGGATCACTGCCACATTTGTTACCCCGTTTGACGTAATCTAGAGGAATTAATTCCTTTGGTCCTACTGGCCGAAATTTGCCGGAGAAAAGAATGGAATATTTCTCTGATTGATTGGTTGGACCTCTTTCTTTTTGCAGGAGAAAAGCCGAAATCTCTCGCCCTTTTTCTTTTTTTAATTTCATCTTCATGTTAAATAAGTGACCGGTTCTATTGGATTGGATTGATGGGATTGGGTCCTAGCCAATTGGTCTGGTTCCCGATCCTAGAACCAACTGGTCCAGTACCCAGTTCCTGTTTCCTGGGTGGTACCAGACCGGTCCAGGAACCGATCACCTATAGTTTTTTTGTAGGATCAGTATTTCTGTTATCTCCCAAGCTGATTCCTTCAGCATCATTTTCTCTGCCCAGCACTTCCTGAGGACCATTCGAGTTTTCATGGTCTCATCTTGTGCAGATAGTCTCGGTTATAACCTCCTCAAATCTTAATGAAGACAATGGCAATGACAATGTCTTATGATCCATGCAATGTTGTCAGAACTTGTGCAAAGCTTGGTGAGCGCAGGAACTTCATAGTCAATATAGACGGGCATTCCAAAATATTTATTAGGACTAGATGAGTTGTTGGTTCGTGAATGGTGAAAGTTTGTAATCAGATGTGCTTACATTTGAAATATCAATCTACTCGTATGAAAGCATCGATATTCTTCTAGGAAGATGTTTGGATCGTCAGTAGGAACATTGGGTACTGGATATTTGCTGTCCTCTTATTGCCAACTTCCATATACATATGGAGTTAGACATCTGTCTTTTGTCTTACTGTATGCAGTCCCTAAGCAGCTCTTGGAAACAAAAAGATGGCCTTCTGCAGATTATAAGTGTAGTGCAATACCATGAACTTATCTTAAAAGTCTGCTTATACTTCAGTTATGAGTATTGAGAAAGCTTTTCTCCAAAAAAATTATCGAAAAGTAGCTTCATGGCTTGTTAGTACTCTTTGTTTTTTCTTATGCTTGCACTCAACCTTAGGTAGCTCGCCTATTAGATAGAGACTGATGACATTCAACACATCCAATTGAAATCTTTCTGTATGCAGCTTAGGCCCCTGGGAACAGTTCCCTCCCAAGAGGGAATACAACTCCTGAGTTGCAATTTAGTAAATCAAAAGTAGAATAGTAGAATGCCACATTTATCATTGTTGGTTGCATAGTGCATATCTGATGAAAAATGGGCGAAGTATTCAGTAGAAACTCTATAAGAACTGATAGGTTGTTACAATATGGTAACGTCTGATGGGTCAAGATTCAAAATTAAAAACTCCAGTTTACCGTTCATCAGATCATCCACATTTAATATATTTTCTCCTTTCCTTATGATTACAGGAACTGACGATGATCTTCCTCCCTCAAATCAGAACAGGAATTCAAGACAAGGACGCAGTTCAGGCAATGCAAGGTCTCTTTTAGGTTCTGTTCCACCAAGGATGTACAACAACATGGAGGCCCAAATTCATCATCTGGAGCAAGAAGCATACTCTTCCGTTCTACGTGCCTTTAAAGCTCAGTCAGATGCCATTACCTGGGTAAATACCTCATAAGTTTTTGACTTATTGGTTTATTCCCTCTCCATCTCCTTGTCAATTTCCCTTGTACTTCAATGTCAGGAAAAAGAGGGTTTGATTACAGAACTTAGGAAGGAACTTAGAGTTTCAGATGATGAACACAGAGAGCTTCTATCAAGAGTTAATTCTGATGACATCATCCGTAGGATAAGGTTTGAGCATTTCATAATTACTCTTTTGCTTAATTTTTATGGAAAGTATCGACTTTTATCCTTTTCTTTGCTGATTATTGTTGCATTGTTTCAGGGAGTGGAGACAGGCAGGTGGACATCAAGCTGCCCTACTGGGCACCGGCCCACCCATGCACGATGTATTACCTAGTCCTACAATTTCAGCATCTCGCAAGAAACAAAAGACATCCCAATCGGTATGTCTTTTTTTTTTTTCCTTACCAAAAATAAAAAAAGACATCCCAGTCGGTATTTTCTGGCTTATTTATCTTCATGGGTTGGCTCTCTTAAACTCCCCAGATTTTGCCATCATCTTAAATTGGCTTGGGGCATTTTCTTGACCAAGAAAGCTTAGTTTCAGTTATAATTGATTTTTTTTTGGCAAAAGTTTTTTTTTGGGGGCAAAAGTTTCCCTTATCGATTATTTGCAAGTTTTTCTCAAACTTTCATATCTCATGTTTCACTTTTTATAACTTGGTAGGTTCGGCCTTTGCCTGGTTTGTCCTCAGTCAATCCTATTCAGTATCCTTCTTCTGCCCCTACTATTAGTAGACAGTATAGTCATCGCAGTTCTACTGGTGTTCATCCTGCAAATGCACCGGGAGAAGCGGATCCACTTATCGGAAGAAAAGTGTGGACAAGATGGCCTGATGACAACAACTTCTATGAGGCTGTCATCACTGATTATAACCCTGTTGAGGTATGCTGTATGGGCTCTGTTTGAATAGGCTTTCAGTCGTTCCAATAAGCCACATTTGAAGACCAAACAAAACATTTTTTTTATTTAAAAAATTAGAAAATAATTCATCGTGACTACAGGGGCTTATATTTAAGTGTTACAATTCTAAAATTTGAAAATGAAAAGAAAAATTGGTTTGAATAGCTGAAAATTAATAGGAGTTATCATTTGGTTCTTCCCAAACATGGATTGTCGATAATGAATTAAGTGAATCTTTCACTTAATCGAATCTTTCGAATCAATTGGGGAAAGAAAGGAAAATAAAGTCGCTAAAGGTGGAACGAGCCTGGAAGTAATTAGCACGTCAAATATGCTTAATATTGTTTAATGATGAATCTTCTAGCTATCTGCCCTTGATGCCATTTATTAAGCAGGTTCTAGGAGTGGGGTTAACTATATTTTAGATGCCCATTGGCAGTCTTGGTCAAATTTGAGTTCTTTCCTTCATTCGCTGTTTTCTTTTAGGTGAAATCTTTGAAGCGGCCTATGAGATGAATATTGCATGCTATTTTCTAGAGCAATGAAACACATAAACATGTCGTTAAATTATGAAGCTGATGTCATTTATGTTTAACATGATATCCACCTTTTTAGTTAAAACAACGGAAGAAACACATGCCTGCAAATTTTTAATATTATATTTTGCAATTTTATCTGCTTCAAGCATGGTCTTGTTGAAGATGAAACTGTTCCAGATATTTTGCATAAGTTATTTGTCAAATGTGTGGATTTATGAGGAATGTGCTTGTTTACATTTTTATGGAGAAAATTCTCATTTATATCTACTGTGAAACTTGTGTCCAGGGAAGACATGCTCTGGTATATGATATACATACTACCAATGAGACTTGGGAGTGGGTTGATCTCAAAGAGGTAGGTTGTAACTTGATCTTTTTGGTTTGATTTTTTTGTATTGATTAGCCAAATAGGTACTATGGCTTTGACTTAGTGGTGGTTCGTCCTTTCCAAGATACAAGGTTGAGTCTTTTTGAGAAAGATCAAGAAACGTGAATCTAAGCCAAGCGTATTAAAGTTTTCAACCTGAAAATTAGGGGTTTGGCTCCTCAATCTCAATTAGGTTTGTCTTTTCCAAATATAAATAGGGGAGTTCCCTGATTTTGTTGGAATTATTGAATGTCTATATAAGAATTCATTAGGTGACTCTTTGTGCCTGTAAATGTCCTTACCACGTGATGACATTAGGGTAATTGCATTTGCATTTCTTTGATGTGACTACACTTAGGTGCACACTTAGTTTTGCTACATTACGTGCTTTTTTCGAGACTCTAGGAGGTCCCTCTTGACATGGTCTATTTGATTTGATATGCAGATATCTCCTGAAGACATTCGATGGGATGGCAATGATCTTGCCGTATCACATCGCGGTGGTCCACGGCAAGGCTTAAAGAAATCTTCAGCGCGTAGTGGAGCAGTCCCTGGTTCTGGAAGGGTTAGAGGATCTACTAAAAGCCAATCCAAAAAAGAATTCTTGCCATTACAAAATGGTGCTCAAAAGAAGCTCCCAGATGATATCGAGTTATTTAACACAGATACTTTAGTAAAAGAGGTATGGGAATGCACCACCAAGTTTTTTAACGTGCTGTTGATTTTGGTCTTTTATATCCCTGGGAACATGATGCCAGGTGGAGAGGGTTTTTGATGCAAGCCATCCTGATCCTGCTGAGATTGCGAAGGCCAAGAAAATGCTGAAGGTAACACTACTGATGTTTCTCCTCTCTCTCTCTCTCTCTCTCTCTCTCTCTCTCTCTCTCTCTCTCTCTCCATGATGATTAGCCACTGATCATCCTACATTATGGATAACTGAAATTTGTGGGTGATGCAGGAACATGAACAGGCGCTTGTTGATGCCATTGCGAGGCTAGGTGAAACCTCTGATGGCGAAAGTGGTAATGGATACATCTGCACGTAAATTATTTGGTGCTCCATTTGTTTACATGATGCATCGATAAATCTTCTGATGCTGATACTGGCCAAGCTTTGATCTGTGTAAAATGAAAGCTTCGCACTTTGGCCTAACAAAAACAATCTTCAGTTTCTAGAGCCCCGAGCTTGTATCACTTTTTAGTGGCAGAACAAATTGGCATATATTTTACTTTGGCCTGCAAGTTTTCCTGGAACTTTTGAGCTCTCTTTTTAAGTTTTCTCCTTTATCGAATTGTATTGTCCAAATGTCCTACGATGGACTGATTTTAGGGGGTAACCCATAGATGGCGTAAACAGTAGGATGAACTGTTGCAGTGGAATATTGAGAGGAAATTCTTTCCCAAGCTTTCTGCGTTCTCCCTCCCAACTTTTTCTTTATCGAGTAGTTTTCTTCAGACGATCAATGTTGTCACACCCTTGAGTAGCCCCCTCTTTTCCATCTCTTCCATTGTCTAGCTTGTTGAAAGCATTATCCTTGCCTAACTTGGTGCTTTTCTCCCAACCAGATGGAGAACAGGGACATTTGATGGAGCAGCATTGAAGATAGAAATGTCAATTTTCAGAGCGAAAAGAGTTATGTTTCTGTTCTAATGGTGTTTTTCTTGAAGACGGGAGTGGTGGATGATGATTATTGAGAGGCGGAACGCTTCCTTGAGCTGGATATTTCACATGAGCTTCTATCTTTTGATAACATCAAAGGACAACTTGCATTATTCAATCGGGAGCTGGAAGTGTATCAATTGTTTAGCATGTGTACTGATATTAAGAGATTTTTGTAGGTTTCTATGACTATTGACTGGCTACCCTTGGACATGTTACGTCGTTTGCCAATTTACAACCAAGATAAATCTATCTTTCAACAAGAGCACATGTATGACACAACCCGATGCAGTATCTATATCTTCCTTAAATCATAAATTTGCTATAACCATACCAAGTTAGCATGGTAATGAGCTATTTATGCTCAGCAAATATCAACGCCAACGCCCAAACGGTTGGACAAGCACATAAGTACCTCAAACTCTTGCGCATCTGGTTTCATATAGAATAGATCGAGTTCATTCCTCCCAATTAGCCAATGCTCTAATGATGTGCGCAACTGCACAGCTTACCAAAACTGACAGCTCGGTGGCTCTATGCAGATAACAGGAGCGGTGCCCACTGATTGGGCTGTACTCAGAGCTGCATGGCGCATGCTCAAACTTTGTCTGTAGAGCATTGAGTATGTGATCCTTCCCTCGGATGCGCTCCTTGCTTGACCTGTTCAACCAGAGAATGAGAGATAACGATGTAGAAGCACCCAATAAAAGCCTCAACGACAATTATAATGATTCTTATGAAAGATAAGGTCAAATGGAGAAAACTTAAAACATACACTGTACAAATAAGTGTTCCAGGACAATTACCTGAAGGGCAACTATATCAGGAGGTGAATACACAGTTTTTGCATTGCCGGAATAATTGATCTAGGAATTAAGAAACGGAAGCTCATCAAGACAAAATCCACCATGTAGCACACATATGACAAGAGAGATGATCGATACCGACATGAAGAACTAATGTGCCAGCATGGGAGGATGTTAAATTTTATTGAAGCAACTATAGGCTAACCTTCAGCCAACAAAAATACTGGAACAAGGTATTAATGCCACGCAACGTGAAAACAAATTTGCAAACAGACAATTAACTTTCAACTCCAATTTTATGCCTTTTGATGCTGTGACAGACCTTTCTACCCTGACCTTTTTTTCTGGTATCGTACTGCGAGACTTCCAGTTAGCCCCACAATTTCACATGCTACAGAGTGGTGGGTACTCAGAACCAAGATAGTTAGATTTTTTACAGAAATGAACCAGGCCAAGCAAATTAAGGACTCAAAGGAACGAACCTAAAAACAAAAACTTAGTCAGACCTGGAACAAAATCACCTCTGTAGGTATCAACATCGGCATTGTAGATATGAAGTAAATGAAGACTATCCAAATAAATTAACAGCAGACAAGACCGGTCATCCTTGTGAGATTTCCCTTGCATTAAACTTATCTAGAAGTAGTGCCTTCACCGTAGATTGAGCAACAGATTTCAGATACAAAGTGTACTTAGCAATATGACTTCATATCCAGTTAGAACACCAAAAGCAACTTTATCTTGTAAATAAGTTTCTGCATAATAATTCTACAAAGAAAACAGAATATACTTAGTTCAATTGAGAAGGCTTCAGAATAAGTGTGAAAATGCACAATTGACACAGACAACTGCTTGTTTAAGCTCAAATATATATCAGAAAAGTTCCTTCGAATCACTGAAATGGTGACTTCTCTCTTAAAACAAAACATTGCTTCAGCTAACAGTCACTCAACTGATTGCCATACAGCAAGCCTACTCACAATTTTAGTAAATTAATACATTCACTCTCTTTGGGGGGACTATAAAAGTTCATTAGAATACTATTTGTACCCTCTTTAATGAGCAACTTCCAGAGAAACCTTCAGCAAGATGGAAGCAAATCTTTCTCTGTCTCGCATTTTTGCCGGATTTGGAAGTCAAATATTATTGTCGACTGTGCAAAGTTCTCTAATTCTCACTAATTAATATATTAGCAATAAATGGCGTTATCTTGTCTATTATAAGCTTGGGAATACAACATTAAATAATTTTACATCTACATTTTGAAGAATTGGCCATCCATTCTAAAAAGGAGATTTGTGAAACCTTTACCCATAATAGTTGAAGCACATCTTTTACAACTTGGCTAAATGTAACTGATTGTTAGAATTTCTTTTAATTCTTGAAAGGTGGTACTTCACAATTTCATCTCAATGAGGGGAAATGTATTCAAGCAAATGAAGAAATAGATAACATTATGATTCTTGGCAGGGTCGCCAAAGTAGAAAAAGTCCAACAGAGATCTTTGGAGACATTTGATAAAATTGGAATGATGTAAAGACTCCATTTAAGAGTTTGTAGTTACTGTTAACATAAGAGTCTTGTTAATCAGTGCCTTGTTAACAAGCGCCTCCAAGGCACTAGTCAAGTTACGAAAAAGGGCACTAAAAGTGCCATAACTTTTATACAACGCTCACTTTTATACCAAAACTCTAAGAGCGATCACTTGAGTGCCACTTTTATAAAAGAATGATCACTTTAGTGCCATCGCCAATTGAGTGGCCAGAAAAACTGACGTGGCATTATTTTATTATAAATTAGTCTACGTGGCTCGCCGAAAAAATCCAATCAACAAAAGCCACAACAAGTGACGTCGTTGTGGCCCTATCGGTAAAAAAAAAAAAAGGGCTGTTCAAAGGGTAAATCCAAAAATTGCTAAACCCAAATCAAGATAAAAAAAAAAATCAACCAACCTGGAGAAAAAAAGATGAATGAAGCAATTTCTAGGCCGCTTTAAATTTGATTTCCCCGAGTTGTTCTTTGCAATGAAAAGACCACTTTTCATCGCAAATTCTCATTCCATGAGCACGAACCAAGGCTTTAGAGACAGGTAAATTAAAACGCGATCAAACCGATTCATAAGTACAAACAATGCAATAAAAGGTGAAACAAAAAACCCCAGCGCTTCCGGTGAATCTGGAAACAAATTCGTGCTTCTTGTCCCACACAGATAAATATTTTAAATCAATTCAGCCATCGCAAACATCAGCAAAACTCAACAAAAAAATGAGTTGATGCTGAAGAAAGTAGAGCACGAATTCGATAATCCGAAAGCAAGAGTTGGGGTAAAATTGCTTAACTTCTTGAAACACCCCTATCCCCACTTCCCCAAATCGGGGCAAATTTACTTTCTAAAATTTGCAATGGAGAGCAAGAGCAGGAGAAGTGGCTCAAGATCGTGCAAGGCGAAACAAATCAGACAGGCATGGCATTGATTTTTTTCAAAATAACTTTAATATGATTCCTCTCAATTTGTTCCATGTACTTGCCTCCAAGTTCTCTCTACAACACATCATTGAGGAGATTGCTAAGCAATTTGCAGTCCTTGATGAAGTTCTGGAACAAGATCTATTCAGTTATGTCCTTGGTGGTGTCCATCATTTTCACCAGCAAGTGTATTGGAGAGAAGCACCAAGAACAAAACAAAAGGCATATTCTAGTACAAAACGATCACACAGAGAGGGAAAGAAGACAGGAAGGAGAGAGACAAAAATTTGTTTTTCTTAGTCCCATTTGCCATGTTGACTCCTTCATTTTCCATTTTGGACCTGAATTTGTTTTAAAAAAGCCACGTAGGACGAATTGCCAGTTTTTGTTGCTAGAGGCACTTAAGTAATTGTTTTTCCACCGATGCAACACTCAAGTGATCGTTCGAAAAAACTTTGGCGCTGAAGTGAGCATCGTACAAAAGTTAGGCACTTCTAGTGTCCTTTTCCAGTTAAGTTACCTAAAACTAGAAATAATACTTTCCAAAATACTTTGAAATGAAATAATTACACATTTTAATAAAGTTACCTTAACGGTTTAAATTTCCAAGCACATTTAATAAGACTTAGCAAGTGTTCTAGCGGCACTCTTTAACATTTTCCATATAACTAAGTTTAAGGCGCTGCAGAGTTCTTGTAGGCCATGAACATTCGGAGATAGAAGGATGTCTAGGATACAACACCAGATCCCTTTCTATCATATGGTTCAGTATCGCTGCCTACATTACTAAACAATATTTTGACTTCCCCTCATTTTCTGGTTTCCTGTTAGAGAAACTTATGAGATATACCTTACCAAAAAAAAACTTATGAGATATAATTGAAACATGGACCTAGATGGAAGCTACCATCTAAGAGACCAAAGGAGTAAATGAAGAAAGAACGCGACAAATTTAAATCTAAATCTGCAACAAAAAACTTTGTCACTAAAACTATTTGACATCTCTGTCAAGTAAAACAGCAAATTGTTTTTTAAGTTTAGGCCACTATAAGGCCCTTTGGGAAAAGTACTAGGTCACTGAGGATGCAAACTAGCTTAGCCGTTGATGGTGCCAAGGACTAGATCAAAGCGCACCACAGGCAAGAATTTGGAGATTCAAAAGAGATGAATCGAACGAGGAGTGGGAGTGTAACAGATGTGATCAGTCATCATATCTATGGAACCTAAACACTTCACCAGCGAGAAAAACAATAACTGGCAACACAAACAGCATCAAAGCACTCAGATCCAGCACAAACAACACAATGCACTCAGATCACAAACCCGCAGTTCAATCGCATGCGTTCAAAATGCAATGCCAGAAGCCCAAACTTAATCATCTAACCCTCCAGCAGGACAACCCCCACTAGTCCCCCGGATCCTCCTCTCCAATATACCAATGAATCAGAATCAAGGACGGCACATAGAGTTAGCATCAACAGAACAGTACCTGGAACGCAGCCCGATCCCGAGACCGACCCCAACCGACCCGCCATCAAAAGCTTCCAATCAGGGCATGACGAGGTACTACAAATCCAGAAGCAACATCAGCAACAACATACCCTGGAACTTACAGAACCCAAAGAGAAGCTATAGCACCCAAGATTCCAAATTTTCACCGATCAGCACAAACTGAACAGACCCCACAACCAATCGCCATGACCCACGACCCGAATGTCGTCCAAGATAAAGAGGAAAAGGGAATTACCTGCAGAGAACGCGTCCTCAGCTCGGGCTGAGGAATTCGCCTGCGGAAGGCGACCAAACCCATCGTGAGGGAGAGAGAGAGAGAGAGAGGATGGGTCTGAGCAACATCAGAGACCACGAAAAGGGGAAGAGAGTAGGAACGACGTTTGGCCAAAAGCTGTGGATCAATGGCGGAGATTGGAGTGAGTCGCACGTTTCTAATCTCGATTTCTAATCGACAAACGCCAAAGAGATTCTTCGTGCGGTGCGAAGAAACACACCCCCCCCCACCCCCCAAGGCCGTAACTCCTCTCCTTTATTCCTCCTCCAAGTTCCTTTTCTTAAATGTGTAACCTTGCAAAATGGGAGCCGTCAAAGGTGTGAGTAACCGGGCCGGTTCGACCTGGGAATCGGACCAAATTGGCCTTGCCTGATCGGTTTCGGGCCGATTTCAGTTCTCGAGTCTGGACTCCTGAAGAACCGGTTCAGGTTTGCTTGGTTGGTTCTAGGGTCGAACCGATCGACAATACCTTATTTGAAAAAAAAAATATTCAGATGTAATGAGGGAGAATGAATCCGACGACCTCCAATTTTGATGTAGGCATCCAAGACTCCTTAACTAACGTGACTTTACTAGTTATGTGCGATGGTTTGTACAAAACTAACCCGATTCTTTGGAAGAATCGAGAACTTGCCTCGAACGATCGGTTCAATTCCACGACGATTCCAAGTATAACTAGTTCGGTCCACGGTTCTAATCTTTCAAAACTAGCACCTATATAAGGTAGGTTCCAGGTTTTGATCTCCGAACTGATCAACTTTGAAATCGAATACCCCTAAAAGTAATTGGTACCCATAAAGTAATGAATATTTAATAAAATCATACTACGTATATTGCGGAATAGAGAAATTGAAGACCGTGCAAGCCCAATGGCACATGATCGTGAAAGTCTATGGTTTAAATGGAAAGAGAAGTTAGGCTTCAAATTGTGGTCGATCAAAAATTTTGGATTGTGGTTGCATTTTAGTTCTAAGGTTTACCAAACTACCTAAGTAGACTTGAGTTTTCTTAAAAGATAACAAAAGTGCTCTTATAGATGACTTATTGAGTTTGAGTCTTGAGTTATAATTCCCAAATTCCTGGCCAACATTATAAGATTTTGGAAACAATTTTGTTAATGAGTGGCTCAAGGGCCGTTAATATAAAGAAAGATTGTAATTTCAAATGTGCTGTCTCTCTTGTGTTTTGTGCAATTACTGTATTGAAAATCAATATATTTCCTTATTAAATATACTTAACAATTGCCTCACAGTGCTCGTTGACCCTTCTGTAAATGGGATCTCAAACTCGTCTTGCAACTTGAAACTCAAAATCCGTTTATCTATTGATGCCAATTGCAATTAAACCTCACCAATTTTCATCCCTAAATGTATTGAGAATACTTGATAAGAAGCTTCATTTCAAAAGAGAAAAAAAGCTCATCATAATTTGGCATCAAGCAAGAGGCACATAACTATGTCTATATAGGAAAATTATGCAATCCCATTACCCTTTTTATCCCCAATTCATATTAAATTATGTACCGACATGACAAGCGGCGTTGACAAAATGACACGGCTCTTTGTACCCAAAACTAGGGACTTGGGGCTAGAGCTCTGTTAGGATTTTAGAGATGCGAAATTAGGATTTTAGAGGTTGCGAAAGATATACATCGAACGCACTCTTCAAATGCGGGCATTGGAAGCAATAGCGAGGGGTGGACTCCATTGATGGAAAACACTTAAACGGCGAAATGTGAGAAATTGACAGAGTGTTGACACCAAAAATTGCCCAAGTCCCTTATCGTCAACTCGGACTAGAAAAGACCCGGCGGTAAGACATGGTTGAGGTGAAATTTGTTAAGTCCTTTTGGTCGACAACTATAGGTAATCAACAAAGGCGGCCAGAAGTTACCGATATGCAATATAAGAGAAAACTACTGAGTGTTGAGCCACAAGTGTTGGTAAATGAGACTTGATTTAGTCGATAAAGAAATCAAAGTTGAAGTAAAGAATCAATGAATCGAGAACAACATAAAAATTCAAGTCACGAAAGCAACAATTTCAGCTACAATCATAACGACCTATTCAATTGTGAAGCTAGCACGGCAACAGTTCATAGAGCCGTAAATCTCGAAAGCCACGAATGATAATGGCCGAGAAACATGCAAGAAGAGGAGTTACAAATTGTGGAAAAAGCAATCAACGTAGAGTGAGCGATGAGGCCATAATCGTCGAACAGTGAATCTTTTGGAATAGTTTGTAAATATATGTTATTAAATTCTAGGAGTCATGTATGATGTTTATTTGCCTGCTTTGTAACTGTTGTTAACCGTTGTTAACCGTTGTTAGTATAGGTATGTGTATTAGGATTGGAATTCAAGCAAAGGACTACCAATTAATGAATGATTATCTTCCTGTTATCTTTACATTCTATTACTGTTTTTACATGGCTAGCCACGATTGGTAAGTTGTGCCTAAACTTCGGTATATCCTTTTAAACTAAACTTGACTGGCACAAACCATTTTGCTTTAATCCAAATATTCCGAGATCCAGATTCATTACTTGGCTAGCTATTCTTACCAGGCTGCTCACGTTTGGTAGGTTGGGCCTTAAATTGGGAAGATCCTTTTAAAACCAGCTTCGAACATGTGTATGCAGTATATTTGGAAAGCCAACAACATGGTATTACGTGGTGGATCCCTAGCTTGCCGTAAAAACTAAAACCGAGTGCTTTTTATGTACCGAAGAACATGGTTGTTAAAAGCGTTCTTGGAGAATTACGCTCAAATTAGGGCATAAGCTTGTAAGGGCATGAATTTTCATTATTTGCAGCTATGGCTAAGGTCTGTTATGTCATCTTGAAAGTGTTGTTTGTATCCAGTATAGTTAGTTGTTGCAATGATGATAGGATGGAACTCGTAGTGGGAGTGGTTCATCCACATGCTACCAGTCTTGAATCATAAATGATTTAAGTACTTGTTTATCTAAACAAATTACTGCTTGCTTATCTGCCGAAAAAACAAAGGATTGTCATAATCGACAATTTTAGTTTAACCATTTCGTAAAATGGATTTCACTGTAATTTGAGTTTAAGGTAAGACCCCTTTCTGTCTAACTTTCAAAAATCATGCCAAATTACTGAGGCTCAATTTGGTTTGTTGAAATAAGATAACTAGAACAAAACAAAAGGAATAGGTGTAATAATCTAAACGATAAATAACGTTGATTCCACGTCCGGAAACAACTTGAAATTAAATGTTTTTATAATTATACACGCGGTAAAAATTCACCATAACGGGGGGAAAATAGCAATTTTACTGCAAAACTTGCCAAGAAAAGAGCAAAAATAGAAGGAGATTAAATGCCCTGTCACATTCTTGATTCTGTTTTTTTGTCTCGTCATCTCACAATTATTCATTGAAACAATGATTAAATCATATAAATTAATTTGTTATTTAAACTCTCCTCCGCCTGCATTGATGACAAAACAATCTCAAGAAAATCTTTCATGCCAGATATTTATTCTAAATTATTATTATAAGTCGCCAACAACAAAAGGAAAGAAAATAAAGGCTTGAGTACCATTCCACTTTCTCCAATCCCGGCTCACAAACAAGGCTTGACGTTTCATAGTTCAAACAACAAAAGAAAAAACAGATATGACCAAACAAGTTTGATAAAATGAAATGTAAATAAATTCAATTTCCTTTGGCCGATTTCAAAGATGAATCAAATTAGATAATAGAGAAGAAACATCTGCACTCGCGAATGTCATTTCTAGGCCCTTCTCTTTAACTGTGGATGCTTGCGCTGATTTTTCATTTCTTTTACTGAGTCTCTTCATCACTAGATGCATCGTCCTCATTCTCACTGCTTGACTTCAAATATTTCTCCCAGTCTTCGCTTTCTATAAAGACAATCAAATAAATAGTTAGATGTAAGGAGCTCATGTCCCTATTTAAGCCGTAAGATTTGCTTCAAAAGGAAAACTTGGTGAGGCCATCTCCTACCGCGTATGTTGTTCAGGTTGTTGCTTGATTCCTCCAAAAATTGTTCAACAACGATTTTCTCTGTCACGCCCCGAACCCTAACGGGCTCGCAACACCCCTTCAACGGTCGTAAAGGACGCGACGTCCCAGGACGCGTCGCCGACCCAACAAAAATTTCGCAAGCGGGAGCAAAATAAATAACCCTGACATTAAAAGAAAAATGACCAAGGGATAGAATAACAAAAACTTTAACGAACATAGAATAAAAACCGAATCCATAGTAATCGTACATTAGGCCACTAAGGTTAAATCCGCACAATCAACAAAAAGAGACAGGGCTGGGTAGACTGCAAACAATACCAAAAAGAGAGAGAGTCTATCAAAAAGGAAACGTCCTAGCCCTACACCTAAGCGTCCCTACGGCGTCCAATCCGGATCAAACCCAAAGGTGCCTGAATCCGAATCCGAATCCGAGTCTATCTCGATCGGGTTCTCCTCGGTATCTCCCTGCTCGGCCGCCATAGGTTTCTCTTCGGGCTCAGGTTCGGGGGCGGGAGTCGGCGCTGGATCGGGATTCGCCGGGGGACCGTCGGGGTCTGACACCTCACCGTCGGGAGCGAACTTGTCCCAGGGCTCCCAGTTGACCGCGTCTTCGTTGGAGTGTCTCTACCTCTCGAAACCTCGGATTGGCCCTGAATCCTCCAACCCGACCCGATGGGACCATGCTAAGTACTCATGACGCTCCAGTTGCTCTCGACCAACGTCTACCAAAATATACGTGCGATGCCTAATGTATGACTCTCCCGGGTTCGGGCCCGGGAACACAACGTCCTCATGCCCAGTGTGCATGGGGATCCCAAAACGCCTAGGAGGCGTCATACTCAGGGACGGGGATCTGAAAATGGTTATATAATAACCGTGAGAACGAGTCTCAATAAGCGACACCCTAAACCCCACCTAGGCTAATGCGTACCCAGACAAGTCTAACAGGCGAATCATCAGGCATCAAAACCAATTTCAATTAACGAACTTACCTCGTCTCAAGTCATGAACCAACCCTGCATGTTAGTCCGGATATAATAAAACAAGAATAATTCAATCACTGTATCATAATCACCCAACATACCCGGTCACTCGCATTCCGACAAACCACCCAAGTAATCACATGCGCCAACAGCCAGTCCAATCAATCACACTCAATTCACATGCATGGCCGAACATCTAACTCACGACCCGCGCCACTGCGCCTCAGGTCCATCCTCACTGCCCGCGCTACTGCGCCTCAGGCCCATCCTCACTGCCCGCGCTACTGCGCCTCAGGCCCATTCTCACTGCCCGCGCTACTGCGCCTCAGGCCCATCTGGCACACCAGCCATTCATTTTTACACGGACTGTCATCACACGTCCCAAGTCCGTAGCCCTCCGATTGATCCGGGCTTAAAATCGACAGGCAAGCACACGCCACTCAAATATTCAATTTTTCACGCCAAATATATCACAAATTTCATAATCGCAACTTAATCCAAACTCACGCCTCGCCACCTCGTCATGCAAATTCGACGTTCAAGCTAGCACTCACAATTATCCTCTTTCAAACCTATTAAATTAGCCCAATTCAAATAATGCAATTATAATGTAAAACTGCTAAACTAAAATACGCCCTAGCCATTCTAACCCGAGACATGCCAATTAAATACCCAAAATACTAAGTAGGGCTTAGGATAGCACTTACCAAAATTTGGCCCGGGAAAAATCGACTCGGGCTCAAAATTGCCCGGGTGAACAGTACCGAGCGAGCGCGGGAGCCGGCCACACGGGCACAGTGGCCGGACAGGCGGGCACGGCGGCCGGTCAGCGTGCCTAGTGCACGGGAGCGGCGAACGTGCGACGTGCCCGGGGCGCACGGCCGAGCGGGACAAGCGGCGTGCCTAGGCCGGACGGGCGAGGTGCCGAGTGCACGGGCACGGCGAGGGGCACGGCGACGGGCACGGGCTCGGCGAGGGGCACGGCGACGGGCACGGGACTCGGCTGGGGAAGCTCCGGCGCGGCGGCACAGCGGCTGGGGGGCTCCGGCGAGGCGGCACAGCGGCTGGGGGGCTCGGGCGCGGAGGCACAGCGGCTGGGGAGGCTCCGGCACAACGGGACAGCGGCTGCAATGGCTCGGGGGTGGCTGAACAGGGACCGGGACGGCTCCGGCACGGCTGGACAGTGGCCGGAATGGCTCGAGGGTGGCTGAACAGGGACCGGGACGGCTCGGGAGTGGCAGGCAGTAGCGCCGGCGAGCTCAGCCACGCCCCGGGGAGGCCTGGTCGCGGCTGGGCTGGCTGCTGGCGAGGCTGGCTGGCTCGACGACGGCGGTGGCGCACGGTGGCGAGCGGCAGCGAGCGGTGGGAGGCCAAGAAAGGAAGAGAGAGAGAGAGAGAGAGAGAGAGAGAGAGAGAGAGAGAGAGAGCTGGGGCGGGCGGAGCGGCTGCGGAGGCGCACAGCGGCTGCGACGGCGACAGAGGCGGTGCACGGGCGTCGGGGTAGTGCTAGGGTGGTGGCTGGACGGCTGGGCGACGGCCGGGGCTCGCCGGGCTCGGCGGCGAGCGGCTGCGAGCTGAGTTCACACGCTCAGGCCGAGGGAAACGCAACGTCGGCCTGGGTTGTTCGGCGTCATGGCGGCGTGGCGACGGCGCGAGGGAGGCGGCGACGTCCGGCGGAGGCGAAGGGTCGTCGGGCGGAGGCGGAGGGTCGCCGGGCTGAGGCTGTGGAGGCGGAGAGTCGCTGTAGGGGTGAGGGGGAGAGCTGTGGGGTGAGCGGGGGAGGAACGGGGAGCGGCCGGTCGACCGGGGCAGCGGACGGGGCGGCGACAGCTGGCCAGGCGGCGGCGGCGTGAGGCGGACGACGACGACCAGTGGGGACGGCAGTCGGTGAGCAGAGCCGACGCTGAACTACGCTGGACTGTTCGGGCGCGAGCGAGGGGAAGGAGAACCGGCGGAAGAGAGAAGGGAAAAAGGAAGAGAGGGAGGAGAGAGAAGAGAGAGAGAAGGGGGGGTTTGCATGGGAAAAGGGGGCTGTTGCGTGCATGGGGGAGGGAAGTCAGACGTGGGGAAGAGAGCGCGTCTGCATGGCTTTGCCGTGTACGGGGAAAGGAGAGAGAGAGAGAGAGAGAGAGAGAGAGAGAGAGAGAGAGAGAAGAAAAGGAAAAAGGAGAGAGGGGCAGCGTGCACGGGGGAGAGAGAGAAGACGTGCGGCGTGCCAATCTGCATGGAAAAACGCACGAGCGTGGGGGCCAAGGTAGGAGAGAGAGAGAAGAGAAATAAAATGGCCTCGAGTGCAAATCTAACGGCCTAATTCAAATCCGAAAAATAATCCCATGGTCCAAATAAATCCTAGAAAATATTGGGGGACGTAGGTCAACGTGAACTATAAATAAAAATGACTCGAAAACACTCTACGAGGGAGGTCCACTAGTCCGAAGTCACACCCGGTCGAAAATCCATTTTTCGCACATTCCCGGTAATATTGACGCTAGCCACAATAATATCGACACCGTCCAATTTATTTCGACCCGGAACTCCCGGAAATTGGCCGCCAAATTTGGGGTCTAAATAACGGCCAAATTCGATCGAGTGCGATTCTAACAAAAATCTCTATTTTAAAAACAAAACCCGAGAGTGATCAGTTCCCGGGCGAGATTCTATTATAAGCGCACTGACAAATTACACGTTTTATAAATCCCCAAAAATGGGCCAAAATTCAGAATGTCACATTCTCTTCACTAGATATCTTCATTGACTTGGGTGGAGGAATTCTCTCTTTTTTACTGGAAGAAATCTTTTTCTTCGATGAACCTTTCGTCTCAGTAGCTGGACCTTGCTCCTAAATTGTCACCCGAATGAAGTCACACCTAAGAGCGTTAAGTTAAAAATAACTTTGATTCGCATTTTACTTATTTAGGGTTTTTATAACTCACCTGTGGAGAACTACTCCCCGGCTTCTCCTTATCATTAAAAGCCTCCATTATAAACTGTACAACCTCGACAATTGAGCGAAATATCTTTTTTGACTGTCCATGACGATAGTTCTGCAAAGATAATAAATTTCGGTTATCTTGATTACCATTTCAAAATTTCAAGATAGTCATGTGCAAAGCTGTATTACTCATAAAAGGTTTACTAAAGACTCAAGAATAATAAAGGTGTAACGTAAAACTAAGTTTTTATCAATCTTTTTGGCTAACATACATCCCTAGATAATCCATTCCATCTCCTTGCAGTGTTCACAGCAACCAAATTAGTTGAATCTACATTACTTCTTTTTAATCGTCGATTTATTAAGGAAAGTAGTAAAAATGAAGTTTTTCAATATACAATTACCATGTCTAATTTTCCATTTGCTCGCTGTCTGCATGCAATATGCCACCCTTGAAGCCTCTCTTCGAATGAAGACTGATGTTGGATGTCCTGCAATCAATAAAATAATAATCACATAAAAAAATGAAAACAACTAGACAATTAGATATACAGATCCTGATATTTATATGCATTCAATGCAAAAACAAAGAAGAAATTCAAGAAGCCACCTTGTCCAAGTCTTTGCGAATTAGACAATCTGGGGGGAGTAAGAAAGACACTGTCTCTTCCCCTACAAGAGTGGATTTGGCCTTGGCTTTGACTTCCACTGATGAAGATGGATTTGTCTGTGCTTAGGATATCATTTGTCATATGATGTGAGCATTAGTTACAAATTCTTACAAATAAAAAGTTTGCATTGATATGAATAAAAAATGAAATGTTGACTATCGATCACCATACACTTTAACTCAAGAAATGTTTGTTCAAATCCTCCAAAATAAATATGTGAACAAGGTACAAACAAATCATTGAAATAATATTACCTTAATGGTCGAGACATTTATCCCATCATCGGTTTGGGGTAATTGATACGATATTGGATCCCGATCGAGCATCTCATCTAAAATACTTTTTCTCAATTGAGAAACAACTTTCTGCAATCACAAATTATCAATGCTAGTATATCTTATCGCTAAAGAAAGGACTACTTTGAATTATTGTGAAAGTCAAAGAATTAGGTATATAGGTATTTAATTTATACATAACTTGTGTAGCCGTAACTTTTTACAAATGAAGCTTAGGTGTATACTTCAAAATTACGTATAGCTTATCAAATATGCATCAAGAATCAATATGAAGAAATTTTGAGTGCCTCGCAATTTATTTTGTGGATCATTCATCTCATGTGTTCTATCGATCTTTTCATGAAGATATCTACATGCAAAAACTAAGTGTGGAACCTCTTAAAAGTGAATTGGAATAAACCATGCTCAACAATTATAAAATTGCATTTATGTCATGGTCTATCTTACGAAATATTACAGAACATTTATATTGACTACTTGTATCCGAATAAACTTAACAAAAAGGTTAATTACATTACATCAACTATCATTTTTAGTGATGTAATCCAACTACATAATGTTAAAATTGATTTTATGTAATGGTCTACCTCACAAAGTTTCAAAGGACAATATAAGACTCACATTAACTACCTATATCTCAAAAAACTCAATAAATAGTTAACTTACGGTGACTAATGCCTTGAGTGATCTATACAGTCTATCATATTGTCCTTCTTCATTAGGATTGTCAAGCTTCTTCGAACCACGTGGTTCATTCAATTTGATAGAAACGGGAGAGTCGTCTATAGTAGAGAGTGACTTATTGACCTACAAGGATGACAGAGATAGACAAGGATAAGACATGAGTAAATAAAACAATTATGCATATACAATTACATTCATCAAAGCTGCCAACCGACTCGAAATAGGAAAACATATATGCCGTAAAACTAGAACTTCAACTATATTCATGACATCAAAGAGATGAAACATTTGGGAAAATATTATCAAGATGTTAAGGAACTCGTGCTTGACAAGATCAATAGTACAATTAAAACAACAAAACCAACCACATTCATTTAAGTTTAAGAACCCATTCCTCCTATCAAGGAGTCAAACTCATCAGACGAGATAAAAATGATAAAGGACTAACTGAGTAGGAAAACATAGCGCCATATGCTGAAAGAAAGGGAGTAGTAAATCATATCATGTGGATAGAATGATTTTATCCAAAATGATTCCATGGAATCTCTAGGGCATGCGAGGGAAGAACATTGACTTATTAGCAAAACTAAGAATATAAAACAATTAGACGTAGTATAAAGCAAAATAGTTGAGAGAGAGAGAATACCAAGTACCTAGAACTCATATGAAATAACAACAGTAGCATAAAATGAAGAGACATCTCTAGAATGATAAACACAAAAAAAGGGAAAATATTTGAAGAGAGCTGCACTTTAAAAACATCGAATTTCAACGAGTGAATTGGCAGCTTATGTAATATTAAAAAGAATGGTGGAAACTCATTTCACTTTATATGTAAGGGGCTAACGCCTTCTTCCTTTGTTCGATTTGGAAAAGTTGTTCATTCTCTCAATAGTATACTTTAGCTACTCATTATTTTGTAATGTCGAATGATGGTCTACTTTCTTTATCATTGATCTTAAAGAATGTGCAAGTTCTCAATCAGTTCATTGGTCTCCACTACGACATTTATTGGTTGTCAACTTACGGTATACAGTGAACTCTGCATAGCAAGAATACCATTTAAAGGAAATGAGTTCAATATATATTGATAATGTTTACCATAATAGCATTAACGGTCTAATTACTTACAAAAGCTAATAACGGTTTTGTCAATTAAAATAACTGCCGTTAGTTTTGTTGTCCAACGAATAACGAGTCATGAATCGATCAGAGAAAAAAAGCAAAACATCCAAACCTTCATCCCTAGAACAATATTATCTATTCTTCAAATGTATATTAGAAAAACCTATTGGCAAATTTCAATTTTGTCATCCTCAAAAATCGTATTCTTGTACACATACATAATTTTGTACACTCATAAAACAGATCTGGACACAAAAAAAAAGATCTAAACATACATCTTCATACAAATATATATATATGTAATTCATTCATTGTCAACAAAAGATTTTAAGAATATTTCAGACATTTTATACATGGTAAAACTCAACAAACTTCTGATCGGAAAAAAAAAACCCAACAAACAATTATTCATTTGTTTTCACTAAGTGTATAAACAATTAGATCTACAAGCACTTAGACAAGAAAAACATATTCTAACATGATAGATGTTCCAATCTATATAAACTTTGTCAAATCAATGCGCAGATCTAGATGATGGATCCTTTTTAACAATTCAAACTCTTAACCTTAATGTAAACGAAACAAGAACCCTAGACAGCATTGTAATTCTTATCATTCACCGTTCTTCACTTTTGATTTTTTTTATGGAAAAAAAATCAAATTAAAAAATCCATTTCTTTGAAGTTCAAGCACAAAATACATGGCCAATAACCTAGCACGAAGGTTGATCGAGACTTACCTCACTCATTTTCGACGCACCAGCACTTGTTGAAGCAGATGATTGCGCAGGTTGAGAAGATCTCTCCTGCAATTTCTCTTTCGGAGAGGGATCTAGAGTTTGCATCTTAGGGTTTGCCACTTCAAAAGTCACTTTGAGAGCTGACGCTTATTACAAGCTTAATGATGTGTGGTAGGCCAATTGAAAGGGAGAAGATGGTATATAAAGAGAAGAAAATTGTGGACATTTGAAACGACGTGTGAAATAAGGCCAAAAAATTTTGCCCATTCATTATCTTGGACCGAGACATGTACATCAATGCAAGTCTCGTATATTTTAATAACCTAAGTTGGTAACCAAAAGAGGTAATTAGCCTTCCATATTATTGTAAAAGCTAAAAAGAATCTAACACTACTAGAATATATAGTCTTTTTCATAAATGTAAAAAACCCATAAAATCATTGCGTACATGAACCTTAGGTAAATATTTTATTAAAAAGGAAACTTGAAATGAGTTGGGGCAGGTGAAATTTGGAAAACATATAAATGCACTTTTGTGCCTTTTTTTCTAAAATATTGATAATCAAATCGATCAATTCCATTAGGTTGTGTTTGAAAATGTGTATTCAAAATCTATTTATTGAAGAAAATAAAGAAAATTATTAAAATGGAACTTGTATACTTAACTGGAATTTTTTTTAACTTCGTTTTTCATAATCAATCGTAACAATGCAAGAATTAAAAAAAATGGAAATTTGCTAAAAATCATCTTAAAATTGAGCGATCAAGTTCTGAAGCAGCAATGATGCAATTAAACTTTTTATTGATTTACGTAATATACAATTTTTTGTGACTAGTAGAGAATTCCGCTTTTATAGCAAAAAGGAAATATAATTAATTCCAGTCAAATTTTAGGAATGTAAGCCAGCACCAATAGCAATTAGGTGGACAATTAACTTATATGTCAAATAGGCTGAGGTGTGATTAGTAAATATTATAAGCAGGATAACAATCAAGAGACTAACAATTTATGGATGTATCTGTTCAAATGTATGGAGGTTTTAGGACATGAATTGATCCTTATCTCTTATGTAAATCCAATCCAAAAATTAAATGCTCATTACACTATAGCATTAAATGCCAGATTTGCAGTGCTTGACTTCCATGAATGGAATTTGCTTCTTTCGAGGAATCGCTAAATACCATCTAATTAAATTAACCATACTGCACGACACATTTAGCTTGATGATTTCATTTATTGTTGACACTTGAAATTTAACTGATAGTCCAATAAAGTCAAGGAGCACATTTAAAATGTCATTACACCAAACAAATTCAATATCAATATCAATATCAATTTGGGTACAATTAAGATAATTCGAGGAAATGGGCATAAACAACGAATCGGGATCGGCCCTTACCAAAAAAAAAATGAATCGGGACTGGCGAGGTCAAACCAGGTCGACTTGATTGATCCGACCTGATTCGTCCTAACTAGCTGAAGCACGATTTGGCTTAAAGGGCCCAGCAAATGAAGTAACCAAGCTCATTGAGTAATTCAAAGAAAACAACGTGAATCGAGAAGTCTCGGGTCAACCCAGTTTGACGAAGATGACCCAAGTCAACCAAGTCAACTGAAAAGTGAATAAATTTCAGCCTATGGATCCATGGCCGGCCCCCTCTTTCCCTAATTATTAAAATCCCATTTTCTAAATTACCAAAATTAAATTCCATTTCATCAATCCTTAAGAGATCCAATCTTAGCCATTCATTTCCCCTCTAATCTAGACCTAAAGATATGTCACGGCACCCATCCATATGATATAACAAGGGTCAATCACATCTTTCCTTACTCATTAAGAAAAGAACTTCAACCATAAGATCATAAATGAGTTGTAAGGCTATGATTTGTTCCAAATTTGATGTTTTCCCTCCAAATATTTCCCTTTTAACCCCTAGGTCCGAATTTTGGATCTAATTCAGCCATTCTTATAAAAAAAATATTCAGATTAAGAAAGTTCTCTAGAAAGAACACAAAATATCGCTCTCTCCCTCTCAAAATTTCCCTCGAGCGAGAATTGCCGTGCCAACTCGGGCGAGAATTGCCCCGCCAAATTCTAACTCGCCACCGGTACAATTCCGACGATGACATGCTGATTTCTTCTTGCGATGGTGATCCTCGACATGTCCTTGGCTCGGTCGTAGTGATTGAACCGCTCCAATTCGACCAGTTTCCTTAGTAGCTCTCCGGAAGTTCAAATAAAGGTCCAATGACTGATTCCTTGAAATTAAATTCAAAGGATCATCCAAGGAACCCTACTTCAACCATAGTATAAATTTGAAGGTTAATCTACGATCTATGATTGTATTTTGGGAGCGGATGTGATGAGAATTGTGTAGGAATTGCTTTTAGTATAAGTTTTATCTTAAGGAATTGATTGTCAAAGCATGTTTGGAGTTGATTATCATCATCAATGTTCTCCGTTGTTCATGTACGATTTGAATGCTGCTGATGCTCAATTAGTTAGATTCTTAGGCTAGAAATAGTTGTTTGGTTTTTTCTCCTTTACCAAAAAAAAATAGTTGTTTGTTCATAAGATGCATGTCAGAATGAATATTTTTCTGAGAGTCCAATGACCTTGTTGTAATTTTACTTCAATTTGATCTAGTAAACTTTGAAATCTGAAGATGTGATTAACTAATAAAATGATCCTCACATGTTAACTTATGGACAAGAAGCTGTTTCCATCCTTGAGAGTTAATTAAGCTGCAAAATGATATATAGTCAAGGAAGATTATCAGCAGTCAATGTACATGAATCTCAATGAGCTGGATGAGGTCCGAACGTCGACATTAAAACTGTCGCACAAGAGAAAAGGATTGCCATGGCTACAATAACCATGTGAAGGCAAACAGTTTGCCGTTGGTGATATAGTATGGATGACTATTTTGCCAACCAAAGTGAAGGATAACGACTACGGTAGATAGTCCCCAACTTGGGAAGGTCCATACCAAGAGCTCGACATGCCGAGAGGCAACGCTTACCGACTGATTGACTTAGAAAGAAAAATGTTGCCTAGGTTGATAAATGGACAATATTTGAAAGCCTTCTATGGTCAGAAAAGGCCTTCTGTTCGACCATGTGGGAAATGCTGGGAATTAAAGCACAGAACAATACAGAGCTATCAAAAGAAGGTTTTTTTTTTTTTTTATGGATGAGATAATTACATAAAGCCGAAGTGATCTTTCATGGCACTCGCAAAATCTGACAGACCCGATTCCAGCTTGTCATTATCTACGACAGATTGGCATTTGATTGATACACAGCCTTCCGCAGCCACCAGAGCGCTCATCCACCTTCTTCTGCTGTTGTTGAATGAGTCTTCCGCATCGGCGATAGCCTGATTGACTTCAATTCGCTGTTGAAGGTCAGCCCAGCGCTTTTCTAACTTCTCCTTTTCCCTCATAAGCCTGGCTTGTTCCCGTGAACACTTGTCGGTCAGCCTTCTCCTGGTCCTTCAAGATCCCCATTTTGCGACAGAGCTGTGTCTTCATTTCCCAATAGCTTCCCTCGATGTCTAATGAAAATTTTTTATGATCCCGATTATATCTGGAAAACCTCCGTGCCATTGAGAAAGAGGGTGGAGAATTCCTCATATTTGTGCTGGAAGTAAAGTGAAGTAAGGTCATCTCCACCTTGCCTCAGATTCTCAAGTAGGAGCTGGATTTCCTTCTCGAGGCTCGGGGTACAGACAATGTAAGCATAGCCGTGCAAGAGGAGGTGATACAATTTTTTGCGTGCCACATGCGCTTAGACTTGACTTTTTGCCCTTTTTTCTTCCCTGTCCAATATTTGTTCGTTTCCGTGTAAAAGCAAACTCTCCAAATTGGAGATCAACCAACGAAGAGCTAAGCATCATTTTTGCTTTCACCTTAGCTGCGGCTCCATCAGCAGCTTCAAAAGAAAATTGAACGGGAGAACCAGCTGCATTCAGTAATATGTTGGTCTGTGAGCGTAAGGTAGAACTTTGAATCGGATGCAAAGAGCAAAATCCAACCTGGTCGTGACAATTGACTAAATTCAGATGTTGACGGAAGAGATACCAACGAAGGCACAGGATCGATTCGAGACAAGATAGGCGAGATGTCCTCTTTGAACTTGGCCAGATCAAGTTGAGGCTCTCAAAGAATAGCTGCTGAGAGTAGGAGTTCAACAATTCAAAAGCTCCCGATAACAAAAAAACAAAAAAACAAGTAAGAAGCTGCATTTCTACGAGGATTCTCCATGAAAGGCATATATACTCGATTCGCTTGGACATGGTGGCACAGATGTCCTAACGGCAGTTAAAAGATGCATCAATCCCATGCTCTGTCTGAAAAAACAAAAGGAACTCCAGCGAATGGTCAACATCGGAATATCTCGAATCAATCCGAATTGTCGAGCACAGAATTGAGAATGGTAGACTTTGAAACCGGGATAAATTTTTCCCCGTTCGAAAACTTCAGAGGAAGATTGAGAAACTTTCAGCAGCATCCAAGCCGAGAATGGGATCAAATAAATAAGCCAAGGATGTCGACAGAGCAAAAGTTGAAGCAGTTGGGAGATAAAGTATATAAGAACTTCAAAAAATGCTTAAATGTTCGAGATACCTTCAGGAGGTGATAAAAGCGGATGGCTGAGTAATCAACAACCGAAATTTTGGTGAAAGAAGAAATCAGAGTATAGATCACAGCGACCAGGCAAAACGACAGCCTCAGTCGAATAAGGTGTCCAAAAAAACAAACGAAGCCATTCTTGAAGGATCTGGAACGGGCCAAAGAAAGGGTCAAGATGTTGGTCAAACAAAGAAGATTGATCATCAGAAAGAGTCCAATACAGTCTAAGGAGTTGGATTAAAATTTTTAAAACAAGCTTAATTGGGTTACCTAACAATTTAATAGGTCTTAAATGGGTATTAAATGTGTTATAAATGGGTTACTATAGGTCAATTTTAATTTTTTTTTATAATTTTCTGGTTTTTATTTTTTTATTATTTTATGAATTTTTTAATAATTTTTTTATTTTCCATTTTTATTTTATTTTATTTCTTTTTTTTCCTTCCTCCTCGACCGGTGGCCAGCCATGGCGACAACTGGGGACCGGCCATAGGCGAGGGACAAGCTCACCAACCTCTGGTGAGCTCGAGCTCACCGATCTCGATGAGGCCTCACTAGCACCAAAGGTCAGCAAGGCCTAGCCTCGCCGATTTGGTGAGCCTTGAGCTCGCCTAGTGCTGGCGAGGCCTTGATCGACAAGCTCGAGCTCGCTCGAGGCTTGCCAGATAGGCAAGCTCATTCCTCATATGTGACCGGTTCATACCTCGTATGTGACCGGTTGTAACCAGTTGAAGAAGAAGGAAAAAGAAAAAGAAAGAAAATAAAAAAAAATTGAAAATTCGATTTTTAAAAAAAATGAAAAGAACCAAAAAAAAAAAAAAAGTATTAAAAGCAGTGCACGAAGGAAAATCAAATTAGTTCTTTCATATCAAATGGCGGAAAATATTATATAGTTCATTTTGCAGTTTCAACAAAACACTAGAAAATATTATCATTTTCCTGCAAAATGACTTAAAAATTTTGTTCCAGAAATGTCACATTTTTCACGAAACAAACAGAGTTTCAATTTTTTTTCAAGAAATTACTTGTATTGTATGGAAGTGTTTTAGCAATATATTTTTAAAAAAAATCATAAGAAAGAAGTTTTTCTAAATTGGGTTAAACATGGAAGTGTTTTAGGAAAATGAATCGGGTAGAGTATGGGTCGAGAAATTTACATTACGAATAAATGGGTCGTAACACGTTAATGACCATTTATGACCCCACCCAACCCACCCGTTTTATAGGTTTTGTTCAACCCATGGATAAAATTTAAGATGGGATAAATTTTATCATATCCCGTGTTTAAATGCCTACATAAAGTCGGATATATCAGGGATATAGTCCGAATAAAATTATCTCATAAGAGAGGTAGAATAAAAGTAGATAAGTTTTCTAATATCCATAATATAAAAGTCATTTTTCTCGAATAACAAAACTTGTAAAATAAATAAAATTAAAATAATATTTGAGTTTCAATATAAAAATTCAAAATAAAAAAATAAAAAAAATTTATTTTTTATTTATTCTTATTTTTATTTATATATTTTAAAATTTCTTTCTATCTTATGATATAAATTTCACATATATAAATAAATGCATTTAGTATTTATATTGATTATATATTTTAGGTACATTAGTATAGTTTACTAACCAATAAAATTTTATTAGAGAATGATGGAAGGGGAAAAAAGAATTAAAAAAGAGAGGGAAAATAACAAATTATGAGCCAATAAAAATGAAGTAGGCAAGAGTGCCATGAGAGATTTTTATTATCTCTATTTGTACAATTTTTAGGTTCATTACACTAATATGATGTTCATAGCAATAATGGATATGATAAGATATGAAAATATTGAGCTTTATTTACTGAGATTTACCAATTAGTAATAGATAAGATATAACAAATTCCTTGGATTTCATATCCTATCCTATCCAGTCCTATCGTGGCTAGAAATGCAGACAATGAAACACAACCTTATCCCTTTAGAGAGTGAAAAAGCCAAATTGGAAACTTCATGGAGATGCTTTCGAAGGATGGTATAAGATGAAACGCAAAAGCCAATATAGGAGGAAGATAGTATGTTCCTCCAATAAAAACTCTGTCTTTAGAACGGGCAAATTTGTTGATAAAGGATTCGTAATAAAGATCATGCGAAGATAGATCGAAGAAATATGGACATTGATTGGACACTATCATGCAGATATTGTAGAAAGGAGGAAATCCAATGAGTATGCAAATATCAAGAGGGTGATGGATAATGGCTCGGGAAAAAAAGGAAAAAGCAATTCATCGAAGGAGACCAGAAAGAGCAAAGACTGCCAATCAAACTAAACTTCAAGTCTAAATTAAGATAGCAAAATTCTAAGGGTTGATCAATTCGATCTTTGCTCCAAAAAAGGCAACATATGGGGTTCTCCGATACCATTGAAACAAGCTCCCGTAAAAAATCAGGAATGCCAAGAGATGGCAATTTATCTTCGACCAGGCCCGTTCAGAGGTGTTGTCCCAATGAGTGTGACGAATTTCTTCGTGATGGTGGGGAAAACATTGATCGAAAGCAGTTGGGATAGGGAGAGAGTGAAAACGAGGGCCAAGAATAACTTGATTAGGGTCAATCCCTTTCCATAAATATTACGGATACCTTACCTTGTCTCTCAATTCTCTAGAGAGTGGTGAACTGACCAATGTGTGTCTTTGGGTGGTTAGAAAAGAGCAACAAGGATCGAGTTGGCATCATGGGAGAAGTTGGAGATTGAAGATGATCTAGAGCGAAAAGGGACCGGAGAAATGGTGTGATCTTTGATGATGTTTTGGTCTCAATCAGGCTTTATTAGCATAATAGTATTAGGGCCACCATAAGAGTAAAAGCATATTGAGAGCTATAAATTTTTGAAGGAGTGTACCCCACAATACTTTTTAATTATTTGTTATTTATTTTTTTAGCCCGAAGCAGCTATTAATCTCACAGTTTATTAAGAACAGTCATTTAATCATTTATTGTCTCTCTCAATAAATAGACTCCTCCAGTGAGTTTAACGTAGAGTTTCTTGGAAAGACATGATATAAGGAATTGCCTATTCGCCGATGAAAAGATTAAAACTAAAAGATACTATCATTTAATGCGCACCTTTCAAGATTATAGGTAATGATTGCATGTGAGTATTACAAGAACCCAAAACTCTCTCTTTTTTTAAAATGAGGACATATATTGACCCCAAAAATATATTGTTAAAACACATCCTTGGGCATCAAAAAGAGTCTTATACAGTTTAACGAGCATAGTTCGACCCAAGGAAATACGTATCCCTTTAGAGAGTGAAAAAGCCAAATTGCAAACTCCATGTCGATGCTTATCGAAGGATGGTAAAAGGTGAAACATAAAATCCAATAGTGGAGGAAGATAGTATGTTCCTTCGATGAAAACCCTCTCCTCAGAACAGGCAAATTTGTTGATAAAGGATTCATAATAGAGATCATGAGAAGATAGATTGAAGAAGTGTGGACATTGATTGGACTCTATCATGCAAATATGAGTGTGGAAAGGAGGAAGTCCTATAAGTATGAAAATATCCAGGAGGGTGATGGATAATGGCATGGTAGGAAGGAAAAAGCAATTCATCGAAGGCGATCGGAATGAGCAAAGACTGCATATCAAACTTAACTTCAAGTCTAAATTAAGATAGCAAAATTTCAAGGCTTGATCAATTCGAACTTTTCTCCAAACGGACAACATATGGGGTTTCAGACTTCGATACCACTAAAAAAATCTGATTATAAAAAATCAGGAATGACAAGAGCCAGCGATTTATCTTCAACCACCCGTTCAGAGTTGATATCCCGATGAATGGGCAGAATTTCTTCATGATGGCAGGGAAAACACTGATCGAAAGCCGTTGGAATAGGGAGAGAGTGAAAACGGGTCCAAGAATTACTTGATCGGGGCCACCATTGACCCTTTCCATGAATACTACGGATAGCTCATGTGACATCAGGAAATTTCGTAATAATAAGTATGTAACGTTGGAAATTTTCTATATTCGATAATGATGCTTAGATTATAATGTAAGTATAATTTAGCTTAGTATTTGTGCGGACGCGAAGAAATCGTTGTTGGGCTGTAAAATGTGAGGTGCGGATTCGGGAACTTAATCGTTTTGAGCTCGACGTGTTTATAATTTTAAACGTTGTTGTGTACATTAATGGTAGTGCGGTATAAATTAAATTACCATCGTTTTAGTAATTAATGGGTAATATTATTAGATTAAACTTTAGTTAATTAGTGATAATCATTATTTCTAATTGCCGTTAAGGGGGGGAGATATTCTCTTTTTCTCACAAAATTGCCTCAAGACACCTTATACTCATGTGGCCTATGAAGGAAATTTTCACCCCAAACGGTAACTCTTTTTCACCATCAATCTTCAAAGAGAATTTACTTCTTCATCACCCGATTTAAAATCTACAAGCTGGTTTTAGGCGTTCAAATTTTAGGTGAGGTAAGTGAAGACTCTTGAGTTAAGCTAGTTAAATTTACTTGACACTTTTTAACTTAGCTGCTTGAGAAATGCTATTTTGATGTGCGATAACAGTGAGGATATGGTGATGGTTGGATCTGTTTTGCTGGTTTCGTACATGTTTAAATGGGTGTGATTTGTTTTCTTAAAGTGTGGTAAAAATTGGCAAGTGCAATGGTTAAATCTAAACGAGTTAATGTCATCTTTGAAGTGATTGTTGAAATTATCTTGCTAGTTTTATGTATGTTTAAAAGGTAGAAAATCGTTTTACTCAAAGTGGAGTATATTATGTGAGTGTATATGATGAATCAAAATTTGGAAAAATCATATTATAGGTCCAGACTTAAGCCTTTTTTGTAAAACATATTGATTTCTTATCCGAGAAAATTTTTCCTCTCTAAATCTAGACATGTTGATTTACGAACCTAAGTAGATTTTAGTCTCAAATTCTGATTTTGTTTACTTTTGAAATGAGCAAATTTTAACTTCAAATTCTGATTCTGCTTACTTCTGAAATGAATAGATTTTAGCCTCAAATTCTGTTTTTGGTTACTTTTAAACTGAACAAACTTTATTATCAGAATCTAGACAAGTCTGTTTTTGAGAATGAACTAATTTTCTATCAGAGTCTGGACATGTCTACTTTTTAAATCTAACACATTTTATTGTTAAAATCTAGATATGTATATTTTGGAATCAAACAGAATTTACTTTAAAAGTCTGGATATATGTATTTCGAACCCGAGTAGACTTTACTTTCAAAGTTTGGGCATATATATTTCGAACCCGAGTAGACTTTATTTTCAAAGTCTGGACATATGTATTTCAAACCCAAGTAGACTTTATTTTCAAAGTTTGGATATATGTATTTTGAGCCTGAGTAGTCTTTATTGTCAAAGTCTGGACATATGTATTTTGAACCTGAGTAGACTGTATTTCCAAAGTCTGGGCATATACATTTTGAAGTCTGGAGATATGTATTTTGAACCCGAGTAGACTTTATTTTCAAAGTCTGGAGATATGTATTTTGAACCCAAATAGACTTTATTTTCAAAGTCTGGACATATGTATTTTGAACCTGAGTAGGCTTTATTTCCAAAGTCTGGACGTATGTATTTTGAATCTGAGCAGACTTTATTTTCAAAGTATGGATATATGTATTTTGAACTTGAGTAGAGTTTAACCTTTTAAGTCTGAACTTGTATTGCTTCATACTTATTTGCTCGAATGATACATTTCATTGCTTTAAAAGACATGTGATGTAAAAAGAAGGTGAGTATATGCATGCAAATACTTGGTTATTATGGCTTGTATGAGAATAATATAAATCTCGTCGCCCACAAAATTCAATGATGACGATGCCCCGTGTGTTGGAATGCCTCGTTGGTCGGGATGCCCCGGAGGGTGTACTAGGATGCATCGGAGGTAGGATGCCCTGTTGGTTGGGATGCTCCGGGAGTGTTCGAGGGGAAGAAGTAATGAATCTAACACATGGGCATGAATATTTTACATCATATGCTTATGTTTGAGTAAAAGTATTGTGAAATGTTGAATTGCTCAGATTTGTGGCATATCCAGATGAAAAAAATATAACATTTATTCAAGTTTTATGCATACTGTTTGTTATGCATGTATGTTATTTGTGCCAGATGAAGTGGTAAGCTGATTTTCCTAACTTACAACTAGAGATTTCATTTACTGGATCTTGGCTCATTCCTTTATTTTTTAGACATGTAGGATAGATGTTCCACAGCCTTTGCGTTTTGGAGTTCCCGTATATCATGAAGCTATCTATGAAAATGTGTTTGTACCTGAGTCTGAAGTATCATATACTAAGTGTAGCTCTATTGTCTTGATTGACGTGGGTTTGGCAAAATGGATTTCTCATCTTTTTGTTGCGAGGTACTCTAATATCGACGACGAGTTAGTTGGCCCATTGACGGGCTTTGACATAGCTGAGGACGATCCCGCATTGGAGGGCAAAGTTATCGATCCATGACGTCACCAGACTTTTGTTCAGACAAACTTTTGGAGTAAAATTTAGTATGGAGATATGCAACCTCAACCTATCCAGACTTTTGTTTTTGTACTTGTATGATGTTTGTCTGGACTTGTAAATCTAACAAGTGTTGTTAATAAAAAGCATAAGTATTTTGACAAACTTGTGTGATATTCATGTTTAAAACTTGTTCAGACTTAGACTTCCGCTGGCCAAATTTTTAATAACTATTAGTAATATTAAAAGACACATGTCGCACGTGATGTTCTAGGGCATCACAGCTTGCCTAGTCTCTCAAGTCTACAGAGAGTGGTGAACAAAGCAATGTGCATTTTTGGGAACATAGCAAAGAGCAACAAGGATCGAGTCCTGGGCATCATGGGAGAAAGTACGTGATTGCAGATGATCTGGAGAGGGAAAAGGGATTGGAGAAATGGTGTGATCTTTGATGGCATCTTGGTCTCAATCGGGCTTTGCTAGCATAATAGCCGTTAGGACATTGTGAGAGTAATAACACGTTAAGAACTACAAATTCTTAAATGAGCAGACCCCATAATAATTTCAAATTATTTATTTTTTTAAAAATAGGCAATTAATCTTACAATGAATTAAGGATAATCATTTAACTATTTCTTGTCTGTCTCCATAAATACTCCATCAATTGACGTGGAGCTTCCTGAAGAGACATGGTACAAGAAAGTGCCGATTTGCCGGCGAAAAGATTAAAAGTAAAAGGTACCAACATTAAATGCGCATCCTTTCAAGATCATGTGTAATTTATTCATGTGAATATTACAAGAACCAAATAATTCTTCCTTTCTTTCTAAATGGAACATATATTGACACCAAAAATTGCCCAAATCTCTAATCGTTGGCTTGGACCAGAAAAGACCGAGCAAGCCATGGTTGAATACAACTTGCTAAGTCCTTTTTGTTGGCAACTATAGGATATCGACAAAGGTGATGAAAAGTTGCTGAAAAGTTGCCGACAGGCGATATTAGAGAAAATTACTTAGTGTTAAGCCACAAGTGTTGGTAAACAAAACTTCCTTCGGTCGACAAAGAAATTGAAGCTAAAGTGAGGAACGATGAATCAAGAACAAGATAAATGTTCAAGCCATGAAGTCAACAATTTCAGCTACATTCATAATGACCATTTCAATCATGAAGCAAGCATGACCAACATTTCGTGGAGCCATAAATCCCGGAAGCCATGGATGATGATAGTCGAGAAACACGGGCTGTTATAACTGTCCGGAAGAAGACTTGCAAGCTAAAAAAGGAACCATTGATGTGGGGCGAGTGATGAGACCATAATCGTCGTGTAGTGATTCTTTTGGTAACCGTTTGTAGATTAATTATTGCTAAATTCTAGGTGTCGTGTATAATGTTATTTGATTTTTTGTTGTAACTGTTGTTAATCGCCATTTGTAGCTATAAATATTAGGATTATAATTTGAGTAAAGGACTGCCAATTAATCAATGAAAACTAGCTGTCCAATTATGGCTGCGTTTGGGAACACTTTGAAGGAAAGTTTTTGGGAAAATGCAAAGGATTTTGAGCCAAAAGGGTTTTCCGAAATGCAAGTAGTGTTTGGTAATGTGTATTTTAAAATACCGTTTGAAAGCAACTTTGGTCTAAATACCGTTTGGTAAAAATTAATTTTGCAAAGGACTTTTGCTAATTATTTATAAAAAAAATTCAGCAAAAAGCATAGTCATTGCCGGCGGGCCAAAACGGCCGTCGGCCAACCTCCGACGACCAGATATGGCCGCTGGCCAGCCTCGCCTGAGGTTGCTCGACCTCAAGCAAGACGGCACCGCCAGGGCAACCTTAGGTGAGGCTGCACCACCGCCTGAGGGTCGCGCGACCCTCAGGCCATCTTGCCTGGGTTGTGCGATCCAGGCCGACACTTGCCTGGGTCACGCGACCTCAAGTGAGGCAGCCTGAGGTCGCGTGACCTAGGTGTCACTTGGGTTGCACGGGTCTGGCCAACGCCGCCTGGGGGTCGGTCGACCTCCGATGACCGCCGCCTTGGGTCGCCCGACCTTAGGCGGCGGTCACCGAGGTTAGGCGACCCCTGGGCGGCGGTCGCCAGAGCTCGACCGACCCCTAGGTAGTAGTGGCCGGACCCCTCATGTGGTGGTCGCTGGCCTCCGGTTTGGTTCCTCGAGAAGATGAACAGTGCCAGACGAGGGCAAAACCGGAAAATCAAAAAATAAATGAGGGTAGTTTCAGAAGAAATTATTTTTACTTACCCGGGTACTATTAGTTACCGAGAAAGCTGAAAGCCCAAGGTAGCCTAGGACCTGTCTTGGGCTTTCAGCCTTCACAAGGCCAACTTTGGCTCAATGGGGTTTCAAAAAAATTTGTCAAACACCAAATTTTAGCCTAAAGGGCTTTAGGTGCCCAAAGTGGCTTCCTAAAGCCAATCCCAAACGCAACCTATGTCTTCCTATTATCTTTACACTCTAGTACCTTTTCACATGGTTGGACGCAATTGTCTTTTGTCTTTGTACCTTAAAATTTTCTTGTCGGTTCACTTCTCCTGTCCAAGAACCAACAAAGGACCCTTCACATCCTTTGTTGGTTTCCATATTGATCCACAGTTTGAAAGGTGATTTGTCGACACTTTTCGGTGAAACACAATTAAATCTTTGTATATTATCCAGTATACAAAATATACGAGAAGACGCATATATATGGACATGACCACTAAATGAACCTAAACAATAAAGGGTCCAGATACATGATTACCACGAAATGATCTTGTGTTATTCATAAGATCAAACGAGATATCATGCAAATTGCGAAATATAACAGAAATCAAATGATAATATCTCTAACATATTCTCCAACTTAATGTACATCACATGCTTAGAGAGAACACTTTTGCAGATGTATGGATAGATTTGTGATGCGGAGACAGCACCATTGCAAGTGACCCGATCGCATGGCGTCAAGTTAGCTAGGGTTTCCACATACCAAACAAGTGCTAGCCATCTGCTTTTCCCTGCTTGCAGCCTTCCACCCGACATTCAATGCGAGGATTTTCACAATACGGTTGAAAACAGTTTACTGGCGTTTATGAGAGCATCGAAATAGAATTCAGGAAGCTCATTCGCTAACGGATCTTCCTTTAGTAATTCGACATATCTAGGACCCCCATCGTGAGTTTGTAATGAAACCTTGCTCGCATTTGCGCGTTGTTCATAATGATCCTCCTCCTAAATGGACTCCTCCCCCTTTAGGAGTCACTAAGGTCGACATTCGCGTGGCTATGCAAGCTCCTCAAGCCTCCATTGCCGCAGTGGCTAGAGATCACAGAGGTCATGTGCTTTGCAACCTCGTGTCTAGCTAAATGGGCATTGCGTATCGCTATTTGGAAGGATTGTAGTATTACTCCGCTCCCGTGGGAAGTCCAGGATAAACTTTTTGAACGTATGCAATTAGATCCTTTTACCAAACAAAAATAAAAAAACTCTGGCATCTACATGAAATCACCCGAAAGAAAGAGGAACCGGTTAAATGACTTCAAATTGAGAGCATAAGTAACGTGAGATTTGGTAGGACCACTGCTAACTGTTTTAAAAGTTTAAATTGTTAGATGAATGCATGGTTTAATATTTAATTACTCTAATACTCCTCTTTAAACTTAGTCTGGTCTTTTTTTTTCTCCCTAGTACTAAGTGTGGACATATTTAATTGGAAAGGCAAATGAGGCATAGAAAGATTCGAACTCAGGACCACCAACTCTGATTTAATGTGAGATTTGATAAGACTACCGTTAACTGTTTTAAAAGCTTAAGCTATTAGATAAAGGTATAGTTTAATATTTAATTAGTCCACCAAGTGAAAATATGAGATAATGGAAGAGTGGATATTATGAACTTTAGCCATAGAGAGGGACATGTATGGTAGAAAAGGGCTCCCTCCAGGCTTGAGGCACATGTCACAGATTGGAGGTTTTTCAAGGCATAATTAGTCAGGGAGGTGACCAAGATGACCGAGCAAGTCTTGGAACTTTTTAGGATGCAGGGTTTAAATGAGCACTCTAAAATGTTCTCAAGGATGGGTAATATACATTTGTATTCTAGAGGCTTCTTGTATTTGATGGAAGTAAAAGATAGTTAGGGAGATTGAATCTTTACGGAGATCTACGATTGTAATTAGAGAGGTTCGTGAGATCTGCTATTATAATTAGTAGGGCTCGTGTATACCCCCCTCAATTTCAACACAATAAGAAGCAATATAGCATTTTCTCTTAATCACTTCTCTCCTAGAGTTTTTCTCTATAATTTGGGTATGCCTAGCGAGTAGCGAGTGAGTGAGAGATACATCGAAGGGAAGGTCGAACTTAAGCCTAATAAAGGGTGAACGAGTCAAGGAAAGCTTAAATGGCGCACAGTTGCGATCTCAAGTGCGAGGCCCGTGGCCCGCAAACCTAAGGTGAGTAGCAAGCTCCTCGTATCCTCAAGGCATCTCCCCATAATTCTTCCCAAGCCTATATCCCGCTCGTTCGATGTTCTCCTTGCCCGACCGCGCTGCCGATTGAAAAGCTGGCGAGGAGGATAGCTTTCGAACGAATCTAATATCGATAAGACAATTTGAAAACAAAAGAAAGAGAAAACACAAGACTCCAAATTTTGTCATAACCTAGGGTGATTTACTCGCGTCTAGGAATCGAACATGGAACTAACCGTTCCGAAGCCACAAATTTCTTACTATGACAAATGCCTAACCGAGCCTTTTCCGTGAGCAAAGCTCACAAACCCGACTCGCACCATGGCTCGCCCGCTTGGCTCGCCACGAACTTTGTATTTTAGACATGATCGCTCGGAAAGACGCGGCTCTTCACATGAAGGACTCCGCGCCTCCCCGGCACCCCCGGCCGGCCCGTTTCCCGAGCGATCTCGAGGGCGCGCCCGGCCCCGTCCTGGAAAAACCCTTCAACCGCCGACTGCCGAAAGAAGGAGAAAAATTCCCGAACACCACAGCCATCATCCAAAGCCTACCAACACATGCATCATTCCGTCACGAGGCACGCAAGAGGAGGAGGAGGAGGAGGAGGAGGTCATCCAAAGACTTTTCCAGTCTTCATCTCTCTCTCTCTCTCTCTCTCCCTCGCTCGTATTCCGTTCCGTTTTCAGGGTGCGGTGCGCTCAAAAGATTAAAGAGATTTTACAAAGCCCGGTTTTTTAAGCCTCCTCTCTCTCTCTCTCTCCTCTTCTTCTAACCCCACACACCCTCTCTCTCTCTCTTTCTCTCTCCTCTTCTCCTCCTCCTCCTCCTCCTCCTCCCTTCTCGCTGCCGCAGCACAGTCGCACTGTCGAGCTCCGCCGCCGCCGCCACCCCGCCGCCGCCCTTCGCCGGCCCACCTCCTCCCCCCTCCCGGTCTCCGGCCGCCGCTCGCGTGCCGCGCGACCCAGCTCCGCTTCTCTCTCTCTCCCTTTCTCTCCCGGCGGCGACCCAGCTCCGGTTTTCTCGTTTTTGTAGGAGCCCGCCGGCTCTGATCGCCGCCGGTCCTTGCGGCTGCCGGGCCCAGCTCGCCGAATCGCTCTCGTAGCCAAGGTGAGTGTGTCTCGTTCCCCTCCTTCTGTGTGTGTGCGCGCGCGCGGGGGGGGGGGGGGCGCTTGCTTGTCAGATCGTGAGGAACGTTGCTCCGGCCGTGCGGATCAGAAAAGCCACTGCCCTGGCCTGCGCGGGGCGGTGTCGGGGCGGATTTTCTTCCCGCCGCGCCCATCCCTGTCTACGGCGTCGCAAGTGGGTGTCTGGGTTTTAATACAATTTGGCGTGGCATGAGGGAGCACGGTCTTCTTTTATTCGTTAGCGCCTTACGTTAAAAACCATTGAGCCTGACGAGCGCTGTTATGACCTGTTGATGGCAAATGCAGATGTTGCTGCCTTCCACCGTGCTATAGGTTGAACTATAACCATGGCGTCCAAAGGTCCAAGGTCGAAATTGGATCATGAGACAAGAGCTCGGCGCCAAAAGGTTAATATATTATGGGATTTGCTTGATCATTTTCTGTTGAATATATTTATTTTGGCGAGTTACATAATCGGGGTACATTCACAGTCCTTTATTCACGAAACACATGGCCAAGTTGCCCAGATGAACACTCACTCTGCATAATGCGATATCGATGTTTACTCAGAAGGAGGAAATGTTAATTCTTTTCTGGTTATAAGGAGGATATTTACGCAACTGCATGATTCATTTGATCGACAGGGGCTTTTCAGTACGGGGACTGTTCGTAGCTTATCAGTTATTTGCTCGTAATTTGCATAGTTTATCAGTTTCAGTCATTGACATATGGTGTCACTTTAAATGCTAGGCACTTGAAGCCCCCCGAGAACCTCGTCGCTCTAAATCTCACTGGGATCATGTTTTAGAAGAGATGATCTGGCTGTCAAAGGTAAAAGAACATTTTTGACTTACTTACCTGGTTGATGTTTTCCTTCACCACAGAACTCTGTGGGAAAAATATGGGGTGTTTTGCTTGGGGCGATCGATATCGCTCTTGCAAAAGATGTTGGAATGCAGTAGATTGGTTGAAATGCATTCACATCATGTTAATCGAACTGCTTACATGCAGGATTTTGAGTCTGAGCGTAAATGGAAACTAGCTCAAGCAAAGAAGGTTGCCATAAGAGCAAGCAAAGGCATGTTAGACCAGGCTACCAGGGAAGAAAAGAAAATGAAGGTTTTGCCTTTTTGCTTAGGGTTGCCATTCTTTGTTGTGATCTTCTTCTTCTTTGAGGAAGGCATCGTATACTTGTTGGTTTATGAAAAGGAACGCTTCAGTGAACATTGGTTGGTTGACTATGTTTAATTTTGATGTCAGGAAGAGGAACAAAAATTGAGAAAAGTTGCTCTTAATATTTCAAAGGATGTGAAGAAGTTTTGGATGAAAATAGAAAAGCTGGTAGGTCCATCCAGTGTGATTTGATCTCTCTCAAAGGGACGCGTTTTTCTCTCTTTTGAAAATTACTGAGACTTGTACCAACACCCTTTTTTGTAGGTGCTTTACAAGCATCAGTTGGAGGTTGATGAGAAAAGGAAGAAGGCGCTTGATAAGCAGCTTGAGTTTCTATTGGGCCAAACTGAGAGGTAAACATTTCACATATTTTCATGGATATATGAAACTGTTTGCGTATGATAAGATTAATGAGCTTGCTTTGAAGGATGGGCATCTTTAGAAGATTCAGCTGATATTGTTATGTGTGTGTGCCATTTATTTTCATTTTAGGTACTCAACAATGCTGGCAGAAAATCTCACAGATGCATGTAGAACCTTGCAACTAAATAATACCGAGGGGCATGAGCCAAGTATTTCACTTGAGGACGATGACGAGAATTTGACTAATGAGGGGATGGAACTAGATGCTGGTGAGGAGAGGTTTTTAAGTTGTTTGATTTTAACTGTCTGTTTTTTAAGTTACATGTTAGTCTATTATGCAGAATCTCGTCCAGAAACTGCAAATGTTGATGAAGATTTTAGTCTACAAACCGAAGATGAGTCGGTGAGGATTTGCAAGCTTTAATTATCTGTATAGAGGCACATAGCATTTGGGATTTGCAGCTCTTGCTCTCTCTGTGCCTCTTTGCATTTTGTGCTGTGGAACATTATTTTGTATGCAGTAGTGAGCAACAGTCATGTTTGGGACCACTGAGGTGCATATACTGTCATTTTCTTAGTTTCAGGGTTTGAGTACCACGTGACTTGTTGAGTTGCTTTTGAGACAGGCCGATTGCTTTCGCCCTGAAATGATTTACATTACTAAACTGGAAGAAAGAGTCTGATGTATTTCTGCAAATTTTCCTGATGACTGTGAAATGAATTGCATGTTTTAATGGCAACATTAGCATTCATTACTACTTTATTGCAAATGATGTCTCATAGTGGAAATACAATTTCTTATGCACTATAACTGTATCAAATCTGATATATGATTACTTGCATAGACTTGGACACTCTGACATTGATTAGGACCATTTCAACGTCTCTATTTGTTTGTACAAAAAAGAAAAGTTCATAATCCGTTGTCCTTGATGTTATCTGTGGATGTTGGAAGAGTTTCAGCTTATTTTGTGCCTAAAATTTGATTTGCTTCTTCCATGAATGTCTAATCTTGTAAGTTCTCTTGGTGGATGGTGATGTTCTAGGAGGATGATGAGCAAACTATGGAGGAAGATGAGGCTCTTATAACAGAAGAAGAAAGGAAAGAAGAATTGGAAGCCCTGCACAAGGAAATGGATGTTCCACTGGAAGAGCTACTTAAACAATATGTTGCTGAGAGAGGTAAAATTTTTAATAGTTGAAATTTTCTTTTTTAAAGAAGGCCCTTAGCTGAAGTGTTGTTCTGGACGAATAAAAATTTGCTGATGTTTCTATAACACACATGAATTGTTCAGTTATTGATGGATAAATGCTTGTCATTTTCAACTAATTTCTAGTTTGTTACGTGTGTTTGCTCATTTTTTTTCAGGTGATAGCGATAGTCCAGGAGGAAGTGAAGATGCGGCTCAGCAAAACTCAGATGAGAAAGATCAGGATGAGTGTAAGATGCAGCTCATAGAGCATTTTTACTTGTGAACTTTGAATATTCCTGATGCATGAGGTATTGTGCAGGTGTACAGAAGGATCTTTCCGCTGCCGGCGAGACAAATGAAGACAGCTCTATTGTAGTTACTGGTCGTCGTTGTGTAAGTTGTATGTGTTTATTGTTGCAGTTACTCAGTTGCTGAGAAATTTATGGCTCAACATGAATGTCATCTCTTTTATCTTCAGGCTGAAAGTAATGGCAGCTTAAGTGTACCGAAAAGCCTTGTTTCTGAGATGGAGGCCTGCGAAACCGAAAGTAGTTCCAAAATTTTGGAGAATGACAAAGATCATGTGCATTATGACTTTCTTGAAGAACAGGTTCTCTCACCTGTTGCCTAGATGTGATGACTTTGTAATCATTTCCTATCTATGGTTTAGTTTTGGAATTGATGGAAAGTTTTTTAGATAAATCTGTTACTCCAGCTGCTTGCCTTCAAAGTTTTGAATCCTGTGGTGATGCATGACCAATGGTGAATCTATAGTGAAATTTGATGGTGTTTTAGTGGCATTAAAGATAAGAAGTTCAAGGGGTCTCTAGACTCATCTTTGCCTCAATATGCTAATTTTGGCTTTGATTTTCTAATTATCATGCTACGCTCATGGCAATTGTTGTGGGTCATTGTGACTTTCCGAACTTCTATGTGCATTCTTCTCTTGCACTTATGGTTTTCCAAAATTAATTGATTTAAACTTGTAATTATGGCCTTTATTTCTTTGCATGAAACCACTGCCTCTCTCTCTCTCTCTCTCTCTCTCTCTCTCTCTCATATTTCTAACATGAGTGCATTATATGCCATCTAATTTATCTTTGTAATTATCTCAACAATCTTGTATAAGCTGATTTTGCTGAGTTATCGCTTGTGGGATGTAGGAAGATGGCGATTATGTCCTTGCTGGTGGAGAGGACAAGGTATCTGTTAATTTAAAGCCTTTGTATCTGTATACTTGCTTATTGAAATATGCATTAAATTATGGTTAAGCTCTCCTTTCTTTCTGACGAGATTGAATTAGGAACTGGAGTTTGGTCAGAAGTTACTGTCAAAATTTATATTTTTGTAACCTACAACCTCTTGTTCTGCACTTTCATGCTCAGGATGATGAAGCGACCTTGTTAGAAGAGGAGGAATTGGCAAAAGCAGATACATATGATCCGATGGATGAGGTAGAGAACGCTGATTTGCTTTTACTTTATTAACTTTGTCCCTTTTTGGTCATTGGAGAGGAGGTTTGCTTGTCCAAACTCTTTGAGTGCGTTTTTTCATGTTTTTCTCCTTTGAATTACTGTTATGCGTGACCTTCAAGAGAATTTGGGGTTAAATTGGATTAGAATTTACCCAGGATGTTACCTTTGTAGAGTGAAATAAAGAGGAGGATTTCTCATTTTGGTTCATGTACTTTTTTTCCCTTTGAAGAGTTAACTTATTTGACAATTGAATTTTTATGAGATTCTAGGTTCACTGCACAACTTCTAATGTGAGGTAGCCTTGACTTTTTCTCTGGCTTTAATTTTCAACTTGAGTGATAGCTTACTTTTACAATTAATTGACTGTGGCTTATCTTGAATAGTTTTAATATTAAATGGCTCAGTTTTGAATAGGTATTACATCTTTACATATGAAGTTATTTCATCTTTCTTTTACATTTTTTCAAAATTAAAACAATTTTTTCTACTAAAAATAATAAGTGATGAGTCAGAACTTGAGTTGTTTCGCCCAGCTTCTGACTTAGCTTCTAGCTTTGTGCTAGAACCATACATTGGGGGTCAAAAAAGCCTCTAAACACAGCAGTGACTTTTTCTTTCAGATATTTTACTTTCTTAGGTTTTTTAATCTTGAAAGGTTTACTTTTTCACAGATTGCGTTACTGCAGAGGGAGAGCGAGATTCCCGTTGATGAATTAATTGCCAGGTATAAGAAGGTAGGTTGGAGGATTTTCTTCATGTGGATTGGTAAATTTGCTTTGTTATTTGAGTATGATGGGGTCATGTTTGATATGCTAGGACATTGACAATGATGCTGTTTCGGAGGATGAATCTGAATATGCCTCTGCTTTATCTGAAGATCTTGAAGATGCTGCAGGCCTCAATTATGAGGTACCATATAAGGAAAGCATGTCTGAAAGTGATGGTGAACTTCATGCAAATTTGTCAGACTCGTCTCCTGGAAAAGAAGCAGAAGCCGGAGAACCGAATGAATCAGAAGTTAGCGAGAGTGATAATAGAATTGCAGATGCCGCAGCAGCTGCAAGATCTGCCCAGCCCACAGGCAACACATTCTCAACAACCAAAGTGCGCACAAAGTTCCCCTTTCTTGTCAAGCACCCACTACGCGAGTACCAACATATTGGCTTGGATTGGCTTGTTACAATGTATGAGAAAAGACTGAATGGGATTTTAGCTGATGAAATGGGTCTTGGAAAGACGATCATGACCATTGCACTGCTTGCACATCTAGCTTGTGAGAAGGGAATATGGGGCCCACACCTCATTGTAGTTCCAACAAGTGTGATGCTAAACTGGGAAACCGAGTTTCTTAAATGGTGTCCTGCTTTCAAAATCTTAACTTATTTTGGAAGTGCAAAAGAAAGGAAATTTAAGAGACAAGGTTGGCTGAAACCCAACTCCTTCCATGTGTGCATAACCACTTACCGGCTGGTTATACAGGATTGCAAAGTCTTCAAGCGGAAGAAATGGAAGTACTTAATTTTGGATGAGGCTCATCTAATTAAGAATTGGAAGTCACAGAGGTGGCAGACTCTCTTAAACTTCCACTCCAGGCGGCGCATTTTGTTAACTGGCACGCCACTGCAGAATGATCTTATGGAATTGTGGTCTCTTATGCACTTTTTAATGCCTCACGTCTTTCAATCTCATCAAGAGTTTAAGGATTGGTTCTGTAATCCAATCTCGGGAATGGTCGACGGACAGGAAAAGGTAAATAAAGAAGTTGTTGATCGCCTGCATAATGTTCTTCGTCCATTTATACTCCGCAGGTTAAAAAGGGATGTGGAGAAGCAGCTTCCAATGAAACACGAGCATGTCATATACTGTAGACTTTCAAGGAGACAGCGGAATTTGTATGAGGACTTCATTGCTAGCTCTGAGACGCAAGCTACTCTTGCAAGTGCAAATTTCTTTGGAATGATCAGTGTTATAATGCAACTTCGCAAAGTATGCAACCATCCTGATTTGTTTGAGGGCCGGCCAATCATTAGTTCCTTTGACATGAGTGGCATCGTTACCCAATTGAGTTCGTCTGTATGCTCCATTTTATCTACTGGACCCTTCTCTGGAGTGAACCTTGAGGGATTGGGGTTTTTGTTTACTCATCTTGATTTTCACATGACATCTTGGGAGAGTGATGAAGTTAGATCCATTGAAACTTCATCGGACCTAATCATAAACAGGGTCGATCTGAATTACCAGAATGAAGATTGGTATTGTCCTGGAAGAGACCGGAAGAGGTCACATCAAACAAATATATTTGAAGAGATCCGAAAGGCATTATGGGAGGAGAGATTACGAGAAGCGAAAGAACGTGCTGCTTCTATTTCTTGGTGGAATTCGTTGAGATGCCGGAGGAGACCCATGTACTCAACATCACTGAGAGAAGTAGTTACAGTCAAGCGCCCAGTTTATGATATTCACCGTCAAAAGGCTGATCAGTCATCCTATTTATATTCATCAAAGCTTGCTGACATTGTTCTTTCACCGGTAGAATGCTTTGAGAGGATGGCTAACTTGGTGGAGAGTTTCATGTTTGCAATTCCAGCAGCACGGGCCCCAGAACCTGTTTGCTGGTGCAGTAAAAATGACTCTCCTGTCTTCCTGCACCCAAGTTATGGGGAAAAGTGCTCTCAGATCTTATTGCCTCTTCTATCACCTATTAGACCAGCTATTGTCCGCAGGCAAGTATACTTTCCCGACAGGCGACTCATACAATTTGATTGTGGGAAATTGCAGGAGCTGGCAATCTTGCTCAGGAAGTTGAAATCTGAAGGTCACCGGGCTTTGATTTTTACCCAAATGACCAAGATGCTTGATGTATTGGAAGCTTTTATAAATTTGTATGGCTATACCTACATGCGATTAGACGGCTCCACCCAACCGGAGGAGAGGCAAACTTTGATGCAGCGCTTTAATACAAACCCAAAAATATTCCTTTTCATTTTGTCAACCCGTAGCGGAGGGGTTGGTATTAACCTAGTAGGTGCAGATACGGTTATTTTTTATGATAGTGACTGGAATCCGGCAATGGATCAACAAGCACAAGATCGATGCCACAGGATTGGACAAACTCGTGAGGTGCACATCTATAGGCTAATTAGTGAGAGCACCATTGAGGAGAATATATTAAGGAAAGCAAATCAAAAGCGGGCTCTTGATGATCTGGTCATACAGAGTGGAGGTTACAATACTGAATTCTTCAAGAAGCTTGATCCTATGGAATTGTTTTCAGGTCACAGGACTCTTCCCTTTAAGCATATGCAGAAGGAAAAGAACAATACAAATGGTAGCGAGGTTTCTTTGTCGAATGCAGATGTTGAAGCTGCTTTAAAACAAGCTGAAGATGAAGCAGATTACATGGCACTTAAGAAAGTCGAACAGGAAGAGGCTGTGGACAATCAGGAATTCACAGAAGAAGCAATTGGCAAAATGGAAGACGATGAGTTTGTAAATGAGGATGATCTCAAAGATGATGAGCCCACAGATCAGGTTGGCCAGATACCAACTCTAAACAAGGAGGAGGCACTGATTAGTGGAAGTGATTTTAATGAAGATGGAGCTCTCACTCTTGCTGGCAAGGAAGATGATTTGGATATGCTGGCTGATGTTAAACAGATGGCAGCAGCTGCTGCTGCAGCTGGACAGGCAGTTTCATCTTTTGAGAATCAATTACGACCAATCGATCGCTATGCGATGCGGTTTTTGGAATTATGGGACCCTATCATAGACAAGAGAGCTGTGGAATCTCAGGTGAGGTTTGAGGAGACTGAATGGGAACTTGATCGTCTAGAGAAGTACAAGGAGGAGCTGGAAGCTGACATGGATGATGATGAAGAACCTCTTGTATATGAAAGTAAGTGATACCAATGTCCTCTTGGTATATTGTTTTATAACCCCAAAATTGAACAGATGCTGTATAATGCTGTGCCTCTCTGAATTCAATATGTTGTCTTGATACTAGAGTGGGATGCTGATTTTGCGACTGAGGCATACCGACAACAAGTTGAGGCATTGGCTCAACATCGGGTTGGTATCAAATTGACTAATATCATCCATCTTATCCACTTGGAATCAATTTAGTTGGTCATTTTACTGTACTTTCTGCAGTTGGAGGAGGAGCTGGAATTGGAAGCAAAATTGAAGGACGATTTGGATGATGAAAATTGCGATGATAAGTAAGTTGACAAGTAAAGCTTTCTTAGAATTTATGATCTTCACCCTCTTATTTCTTCAGATTAAAGAAAGTGGTTTGAATGCTGTACGGGAGGGGTTATAAAGGACTAGAGACAGTACAATAGTACAGTGTACTAGATACTTTCGCCCCTATCTCAAAAAGAAGGAAAATGGCTAGAACTATACAAAGTGGTTCACCTTTTTGGCATTCAAAGTTTGTGAAGTGAATTTGCTCGCTCTCTCTCTCTCTCTCTCTCTCTCTCTCTCTCTCTCTCTCATCAAACTATTTGTGATTGAGCTATATTTATTTGCAGGATTGAGCGTCCTAGGGCCTCCAAGCCGAAGTCAAAGAAGAAAGCGAAAAAGGCCAAGTTTAAGTCCCTGAAGAAAGGTTCATTGACTTCTGATGGAAAGCAATGCAAAGGCGAATCTCCGGAAGAATCCATATTCTCAGATGATGACATTGTTTGCCTTGACATTTCAGATGGAGAATTGCCTCATTCAACTATGCAGAAGAAACGTAAGAAGCATGAGCTTTTTGAGGACACTGATGAAGAGACTCCTTCCAAGAAGTCCAAGAAACACGACCCTCCTGGAAGTTGTGTAGATTTGGATTGCAAGCCATCTGGTAAAAAGCATGAGGAATCTGTGGACTCGAAAATGATAGATTACATTGATGTTGACCGTGAGCAGAAAACAGTTAGCAGGAGCCGGATGGGAGGAAAAATCTCCATTACATCATTGCCAATAAAGCGGGTGTTCATGTTAAGACCAGAGAAGTTAAAGAAAGGAAATATCTGTTCTAGAGATTGTGTTCCATCTCCCGATTTGTGGTTGCCACAAGAGGATGCAGTGTTATGTGCTATAGTACATGAATATGGTCCAAACTGGAGCCTGGTCAGCGATGCACTATATGGGATGACTGCTGGTGGATTTTATCGGGGAAGATATCGAATCCCTATTCATTGTTGCGAGAGGTTCAGGGAACTTATTCAGAGAAATGTTTTATCTGCTATGGACAACCCTAACAACGAAAAGGCTGGCCATGTGGTCTCCGGAAAAGGTTCTCTCAAAGTGACTGAGGTAACCTCCGATAATAAATCCTTCGCTAATTTTTGTTACCCCCACCATCTTCCAAAAAAATCTCTGTTAAGTTTATTTTTCGTTTGCTTCCCCACCTCCTCCCCCTCTTTTCTCCGTGTCCTGGCATTTTTAGACATTCTTATGTCACGCGAATCCAAGTGTATTGTGCCTTTTGTTTACTTTCTTGTAGATAGTTCTCTAGTTTCCATGGCACTGCATAACTTGTGATTCCTTCTAGGAATTCCCAGTGGCAAAATACGTTTGATTGAGCTTAGGCAATGAGTGTATTATGCTTGCTAGACTGTATTGTCCTTGAAAAGTTTGAGGCACTTGTGTGAATCAATTCTTTGTTTATATTTTGATGCATAATCAATGGGAAGACTTTCCATATAGTGCATTTTAATAAGATAACCTCCTATCTCCGAATGTAGATGTTTATATATCTGTAATGTGATTTTATAAGTTTACTGTAAGCTTTGCTTTCCATATATATCATGCTTTTAATCCATGGGAGACGCTTGATTGTTTTCTGTAAAATTATTTTGTAGTCTTTGCTGAATAAACGGTGAATCAGTAATCTATGATTGAAACTGAAAATCTTGCAAATGAAGTTAGCTATTGCTTAGTCTCTCTTAAAATTAGCCAACCTCTCTTTCTAATTTCCTGTTGCAGGATAACATTCGAATGCTGCTGGATGTTGCCATGGAGTTGCCAGATAATGAGTTACTTCTTCAGAAGCACTTCACTGCTTTGCTCTCATCGGTTTGGAGGGTGAAATCTCGTGTTAATGGCCAAGAGATTCTCTCATCTCCCAGAAATGGCTTGTACTATAGTAGAAGCATTCTTGATTCTGCTATCAACCATTCTTCAAGGAACTCCAAACCTGAAGCTGCAAGGAAGGTTAAAATGACTAATTTGATTCTGAGTAGGAAGTTAGTGGCAGATGCACTAGATGCTGTTGGTCATCAGAATGATATAGTATGCCCCACTGACCATGGAGATGAAGCTTCAGCTATTGAAGAAGGTTTGGAAGTTAGCCTGGAATTCCAGCATGAGAAAGATGACTGGACCATTCCATTGCCATCCTTTCTGAAGCTATTGATATCTGGCTCGGTTCCGTCATCTCCCGCAAGCAATTCCACTGGAGACAAACTTTTAAAATCATCTGGGAACATGGCGGAATGTCGTTTCAGGTAGTCATTTATTTGTTAGATCTGGTTTGGAAGAATTACATCATTACTCTCCAGAGGTCATAGTCAAGTGTTTTATGTACAGTTGGTCTTTGAAGCAATGCATTGCCGGCTATGTTTGGTCCTGAATTGATGCCAGAGGACCATGATAAAATTTCTCTGATGCAAATCCTCTTGATATGATAAGAGCGCTGATATAACTGATTATTCTGGATGTATAGATAACTTGTGATCATTGCATCCTCTTGTCATGCTGTTTTGTGTTAATCTCTGGTTGCGTAAGTAATGATTTGTGTTCTATTTGATTTTTACAGGGAAGCATTGAGAGCTGGTGGTGAAGGAAGTCTCAGTTGCTCGTCCTCTGGTCTCTTGGCAACTGATTTCAAGACCCGATCAGCACAGAAGCCACAGGTTCTGGGAAAGCACAAGCTTCCTGTAACCGACTCGATCAAGCCCGCTAAGTCAAAGTTGAAGAAAACAAACATGGAGTTTGGCCTTACTAACCGGCCAGTCTCTGAGCCACAGCCCCTGCCAATGCAGATGGTATCAGTTGGAGGCTCTAGTGCACGGTGCGACTTTTCTAGCCCCTCTTTTGATGTTGTGGTGCATAACCTCGAGGACGATATGCTTTTAAGGATGGACAAAGAGCTTTTCTTGGAACCAGAGATTTATGATATGGTTCAACATACCTATGTTCCTGATGTAATCTCGGACCTAGATGATTGTCCCTTGTCACCAGAATACACCGATATTGGCTAGGGTTTTTCAGGTTACAAGAGAGGCCAAATTTTACAAAGCTCGCATAATTTTTGGAGAAACCCGAGTTTCTCCTGTCGAACGAGTCCTGGTCGATGGACAACGTGCCCCTCAAAGATGAGGCGCCCAAGCTTGCGATCGGGGGCACTGGTGGTGGAAATGAAGCAAATTCTTTTGGCTCCGCTCATGTTATTGAACCTTTTTGAATTTTGTGACAAGTAGGATCTGTAGATCTGACTGAGGTAACATGGGCCTGATCCTGGATTAGATAGGACACACAGAAATCTAACATCTGACCTCCGTTCAATTTTTTTGACGTGGAAACTGTGCTCCTATTCCGGCATCTGATGTATTTGTACGAGCGCAGTTTACATTGAAGGTATATTTACAATGGCAGTATGATTATTTGATGCACATTTGAAGGTTTTCTCTCTCGTTCTCTCTTGATCTCTCTCCTGAGCGCACGCTCAACTTCAGACTGCACGACGTTACTCATACCTTAATCGAGTTGAATCAAGACAGTACAGTGCTAAAGGTTTAGGGAAACAAATCTATGTAATTAAACTTTTCAAGATCACGAATTATAAAAGAGAAATATATGGTTAAAGTTTATTTGCAGTCACAAGCCCAGTTCAATATTCCAAACTATGGATTTCGTCTTAGCATCTACATGGGATCTGAAGGGGATTGCCAACGTTATACTCTACAGATCTAACAATCCTTATGACATTCATTCTAGTAATTTTGGTTAGGTAATAGCAGAGACGAGATTTACTTTCAAACTTAAATTGAGGATCATCATACATTGTGAAAAGCATCACATGTTAATTGGATATCTCGTTTTAGACCATGAATCAAGTCGAATTAAATTGAAAAATGTGAATCAAGAATCGATCCACTACTAAATGTGCCTACAACATATTCGCGTGATTTGTTATGTAACGAGTTGTAATATAATATTCAAGTAGCCACAAATTCAGGCTCGTAACCAAAAAAAAATTGTATCATAGATACAAAATATTCTCAAATTCTAGTCAACTAATACTTGCAGTTTTTCCTCCTATGTATCCATCTTGTTTTTCCTCGGATGATGATCCGCAAACCATTCCAATTTCAACCCAATGTACTTCTCAATTTCCTGAGTGAAGTTCGATAGTGAGGACCCTAGTTAGGGCGACTTTAAACTTCGTTGATCACCTTAAGAGCGCCATCTTCACCGACATGTAGGAAAACCCTCGTCCTTGATTCAAGCTTCTCGTCAACGTTGTCCTCTTCCTCGAATCTGGCGACCATCGCGTACAGATCCAAGCCGAGGAACTCAGCCGGTGACAAGGTGAATGGTGGTTCGATGACCAGGTCCTTGTTCATGAGGGCGAGACGATTTTGGCTCGGCTCCATAGCCATCGAGTGGCGACGACAATCTTGGTGGTGGTATGGTAAGGAAATACTCCTATCTTGATCAAGTACATGCTTTTATAGGGAGGTGAATCCTTGATCATTAAGAAAACTAAGTAGAGAGTTGTAGTTCGAAGAAGGAAATATTTCCTTTTTTGTGCTTCCTAAGAAGGAAATATTTCCTTTTTTGTGCTTCCTAAGAAGGAAATATTTCCTATTCCCAATTTAAGCGAATATTTTCTATTTCCTAAATCATATGTTATATGCTCAGGCCGCTTTTTAGTTTGTCTTTTAATTCTTTTTTTTTTTGTTTTGTTTGCTAGACCATAATCGAAAAGGGGACCGATTGATGATGGTGTTCCTTGAAGAATTAGGAATACAAAATTGATTTAATTTACCCTTTCAATATCATGAAAGTGTGAAAATAGATGTATATGATTTTTCGGGCAAAAAAAAAACACGATTGCTAATTACGATTTTACTCGTAAATTATAAATAAAATAAATAGTTAAAGATTTATTTTCAGTCAATACGCCATGATTGTAAAAATAGTTAAATTAAGAGAAGTCATTGTGATGTCCAATTTTTGTTGTGTTAATTACTCTGAAATTTAAGAATCATATCATCTTTTGGACTCCAGTTCAACATCCCACTTGGTATTCAGACAGGATTGAAGGGTTTTTCCATTTAATGTCTTACCATATAAATCTAACGATACTTATTAGATTCATTCTAATGATTCTGATTAGGTAATAATGGCCCCGTGAGATTTACTAAAATTGAAGATCATCATTAGTCAACAAGTTTCCATAATCATATAGTAGTAGTTGGTCTTCTAAGAAATCGTGACACCCAACATCATCAAAACAAATTAAAAGCCGTCTATTTCTAGGTAATAAGAGCAAACCGAAAATAGTAAATATATACTACACACCTTATTCTTACTCATGATTCACGGAAAATTAATTGTCCGAAAGCTTGTTCCTCGATAAAGAAGATGAGCCAACGGAAAACTTTTTCATTTCCTCGATAAAGAAAATGACCCAGCGGAGAAATTTTTCGTGCCCAAAGAACAATCGATACTGAAATTCGGGAAAATGACCGTTTCATTTGAAAACCAGAAATTATTTTTCTGAAATATGACTCGACGTTCGCCATTGCCAGATTGCCTGAATTGATCAAACCCGGGCACCCGACTATCAAATCCAAGACCCCAATGCTCGGGCTAGGGTCCGAACCGCCCGGGCTTAACCATTTTCATTAGATTTATTGCAGTAATTTTGGTTAGGTAACAGCAAAGATGAGATTCACTTTCAAACTTAAAACTGAAGATCATCATACATTGTGAAAAAGCTTTACATGTTAATTGGATATCTCATTTTTGCATTGCATGCTGTTAAGAGTTCCATCATTTGAAGCATGAATATCTGTAACAAAGTAATAATCAAGAGAATCGATTGTTCCATATTGAGTCGGTGAATTCAGCAATAATTTGATGAAAGCCTATACGATTAAGTGTTTCACATATTCATTCGATAATTTTGGATTACTTAGGCCATGAGTCGAGTCAAATTGAATTGTAAAACTTGAATCAAGAACTGATCTGCTAATAACCGCACCTACAACCTACTCATGTAATTTGTTACGTAACGAGTCGCAAGGAATTCAAAGTCATAACATTAAGAATTTGTATCACAGATACAAAATAAGCTCAAATTCTGGTCAACAAATATACTTGCAGACATTATTTTTTCCACCCATGTCTTCATCTTCTTTTTCCTCAGATGATGATCCACAAACCCTTCCAATTTCAACCCACAGTATTTCTCAATTTCCGAGTGAAGTACGAAATGTGAGAACCCTAGTTAGGCCTACTTTGAACCTTCTCGATCACCTTAAGAGTGATATCTTTGCCGAAACGCGCAGAAAACCCTATGTTCTCGATGCAAGCTTCCTGTCGACATTGTCCTCTTTCTCGAATCCGGCGACCATCGTGTGCAAATCCAAACCAAGGAACTTGGCCGGCGACAAGGTGAGCGGCGATTCGATGATCAGGTCCTTGTTCGTGGGGGGAGGACGGTTTCTGCTTGGCTCCATCGCTAACGAGCGGCGACAACAACCTTCGCAGTGGTGTGGTGAGTGATGAATGAATGAATGTATCAAAGAGTTTGGAGATACTCTTATCTTGATCTAACCCATGCATTTATAGGGAGGCCAATCCTTGATTATTAATTAAACTAAGTAGATCTTTGACTTTCGAAGAAGGAAAATATTTCCTTTTTTGTGGTTTCTAAGAAGGAAATATTATTTACTATTTCCTAAATCATATGTTATTTGCTCAGGCCCTTTTAGTCTCTGTCTTTCAATTCTTTCTTCTTCTTCTCTTTATGGATGATGGTGGTTCCTAAAGAATTAGGAAATTAAATCGACTTAATTTAACTTTTCGAGATCATGAAAATAGTGTACATGGTTTTTCCGGCAAAAAACAACACGATCGCTAATTACGGTCGTAGTCGCGAATTATGAGTAAAATAAATGGTGAAAGATTAATTTATGGTCAATACGCCATGATTTTAAAAATAGAAAAATTATGATGAGTTATTGTGATATCCAATTTTGTTAATTAATTACTTTCATTTTTAAGATTCTTATCATCTTTTGGACTCCAGTTCAACATCCCACTTGTTATCTATACATGATTGAAGCGTTTTCCATTTAATGTCTTACTATATAAATCTGATAATACTAATTATATTCATTCTAATGATTATGATAAGGTAATGGCCATGTGAGATGTACTAAAATTGAAGATCATCATAGTAAAAAAATTTCCACAATCCTCGTAGTCGTTGGTCTTCTAAGAAATTCTGACACCCATCACTCGAACAAATTAAAATCCATGTATCTTTAGGTAATAAGAGCAAACTGAAACATGGAAATTACACGCCTCGTTCCTGCTCTCAATTCACCGAAAATTAACCCTTCGAAAGCATTTTCCTTGCCGAAGAAAAGGACTCGTGGAGAACACTTTTCATACTCGACAGAAAACCTGATTGAAATTCGGGACAAATGATCGCCTCATTTGAAAACGGGGAAACTATTTTTCAAAAACGCGACTTGGACATTCGCCGCTGCCAGGCTCGGAGCCGGGACCTTAACGCCCAGCCGGATCTTCTCCCCCCCGGGCCGGGACCGGGGATCGGCAATTCCGGTCGGACCGGCCAGCACCGGTCCAATGCCCATACCGGGTAAGTGGGCCGGGCCGGGGGCTTCCACTTACAAAGCCTCATGGACTCCAAAAAGAAGGCCCAATTTTCCCTCAAAGCCCAAGAGCCGCGACGTCGTATCGAGGTCTGATGACGACAGTCAAAATCTATGGATCTTCTTCCACGATCTATCTGAATCGAGATCCATCAGAACGACAAAAAACGAACCCTAATTTCCCAAAGATCTGATTTTTATCTGCCCTTTCGTTAAATTATATATACTCTCTCTCCTCTCTCCTCTCTCCTTTCTCCTCTCTCTCCTGTCTCTCTCTTCCAGCTCGAGGAGTGCACAGTAGCAGCGAACCCCTGATTCCTCTAGGGTTAGGGCTCTTCCCGCGGTGCGTGTTTCTCTTGGGTGGGAGTCGCTCCAAGCTCGAGCTTCTCAGGGTTTCTTTGGGGGCGGGGGCGCTCTTTGGTGAGGGGGGCGGCTGTTGCTTTGCTTCGGCGCGAAGTGGGTGTCGCTCGGGTTTTGGGATCTGGGTCGTTTGCAGCACCTCCGACTCTGTTCCGATGGATACCCGCAAGAGGGGGAGGCCCGAAGGCGGTCCGTACGCTAATGGGGGGCTCAAGAAGTCCAAGAAAGGTTCGTCTTCGCGCGTTGTTTGTTCCCCTTTGTCGTTTCGTGTGTCCTGGAGCTGGTGCTCGTGCTCGTGCTTGTGCTTCTTCTTTTTTGCTTCGGATTAGTGCTTGCTCTGTTTGCGCTGCATGAGCCCCTAGTTTCTGAGCTGTGCTTAGTCGTTTGATGCTGCGTCTCGCGGTCTTGGCAACTCCGTGGGGGTGTTGGATCGTTGTTGATTTGATTTCAGTTGTCGCCAATTTGCGTCTCTTCCGTTCTTTTGCTTTCGTCGTTCGCGCGTGTTTCCAGCGTCTCTGCTGTGCGAAAGCTGTTCGAGCAGTTTTGCCCTTGTCCTGAGTCGGGAGACGGGAAATTTGGGTAATTTGTGCTACTTTAAGAATTAGGAGTATGGTTAATTGTTTGACAAGTTCTTGTTTCTTTTCCAAAAAAAAGAAAAAAAACATTGAAGATCGATTAATGGGCTGTTGCTGCAAAGATATTTTTCAGGACCGTACTTGTCCTTTACTCGTAAGGAGGTTCCTTAGTCTTCATTTTCAAGAGTGAATGGAACAAAGATCCACCTGGGAATTGTAGAATGAAAGTACTTGTTACCTTATTGAATGCCAAGCCTGTGTCATCTTGCCTCGGGTGAACCGTGCGATGACATATTGTTTACGAATTTAGGAACCCGGTGCCTCCTTGCTATTTCATGTTATAAATATATCTCATTTGGTGATGTTTTGAGTGCGCATTTGTTAATTGGAGCTTGGTGTTGTTTTGGCACCCAGTTCTTACCATGCACTTTCTGATGAGAGTAGTTAAAAGCGTGAATAAGAAATGCTCTAGTTATGGAGCAGTCGTGTTAGAGCCGCGGTTAGTTTAAAACAACAGAGTGGTCGGTAGTGCCTGGAGCATTCGCTGCAAGGAAAATGTTCGATTTTGCAATGCTGCTCATAAATTTTGAAATGACAAAAGAACTTGTTCCAGAATCATGGTTTTTGCCAAAGGTCATGCAATTACCTGAAATGATGTTTTAGATAAGCAGATTTGAAATCAACAGAATCTTCAACTGAGAACACTTAATAATGTGTTGTAACAGAATCGGAGTCCTTATCTGGTGTAGGAAGCAAATCGAAGCCATGCACAAAGTTTTTCAGGTTTATATCCTTTCCTATCTAATTAAATATCTTAAACTTTCATACTCTCTTAATAATGTTTACAAGTTCTTAGAAAATTTTAATTATAAGTGCCCGAGATATAATTACTTGATCTCACTAATGAAGTGGACATTTAAGCTGTCGTACAGGTACATATTATGGGTTGGTTAACCAACTTAAAGAAAGCTATATAATGGAGATACTGCATTACATTGCAGTACAGATAGATGAACTATGGATGCCTGTTATTGGATCAAGCAAGTTATTCAGAGTTTGATTGATTATATCACTCCCTTATTGGACTTCTATAATTAATCTCATGTTAATTAGTTTGTACTGGATGTTAAACAGCTATATACCTTCCTGTCAATTGGTAAGTTATATCCACAAACAAGGTAACGTGGTAATGTTACAGACTTCCTTTGTAGCATGTCAAAAGTTTCGTTTGAATAGAAATTGCGCTTCTATAATTATAATTCATGAAGATAAACTATCTATTAGATTGACAATGTATTAAGTACGGAATTATCTTAATCAGCTCAAGCTGTGCTATTTTGACTGAATTACCACCTGGCATACTAAAAATTCCACCTTTTGGTGGAAGATAATTTTCATTTGTTATCATATTTGTTTAATAGAAGTACATGTGTGACTAGAAAGTAGGTGCACCAAATGAGATCATGGCCAAGGTCTTCATGAATAGGTTGCAATTTTTTATTTTGGAGGAGATGGAGGAAGCTGCTGTTAGTGGAATTCAAGAACTTCTCTTCTTTCTACTGTTATTTTCCAACTGTTTGTTTCTCTTTCTTGTCAGCATTGCTCCCATGAGTTCTTGCATGTATGCCTGATTTCATTTCATTTCTGGGTGTCGTTGTGAATGAAAATGGATGCATCAGTTTGCATAGCTCATGTAGTAGTAACTCTTTTTTTAATCACAACTTGAAAGAATTAGTATCGCGATAGCGGAGGGATTTTCTCCTGCGGTAAATGTTTCTGTCCATTATTGAAACTTGTTCTGATATGAGACAATAATATTCACAATGATGCAAGGTAATATGAAAATTGTGAATTGACAGTTGGTTCTTTAGTATTCGAAAACAATAATTGTTTCATATGTTCCGCAGGCATGTGAATCTGCTGGTATACCATATGTTCTCACCTGAAAATCTATAATTTAACAAGAACTAGGTCTGAAACATAAGGAAGATGAGAATGACAGTAGTTAAGCTGCTGCAGTTCCATATATTATGTTTCAGTTTCATATAGGACTTCATAGCACCGTTATCAATTCATGGATGAATTTCCATAATAGTTGTCTAAAATATGTGACAAACTGTTTGTGAACATCATATTGCACCCAGGGATTATTAATCACAGTTAGAAATTTTTCTTTAACTATTACTACCAGGCTGAACGTCCAGTAGCCATATTGGTATATCTTATTATCAATATAACTGCTGTTACTGTGTAGTGCTTTGCTTTTCAACCACTATTATCAGAAGAAACCCAAAATTCATGTATTGGTGATATCTTCTGGAATTTGCATCTTTTTATTTTTGGGTGAAAAATGCCCAAATAACTAATTGTTACACAATCTGGCACGAATGTGCCCATGGTCTCCTAACAATAATGGAAGTTGCATCTTTATCTTGGGAATTTCTGAGACAATGATCTTCTAATTTGAAGGGCTTCTGTATTTTCTTTTTTCCCTTTTGGTAGGTAGGCCTCAAAATTATTCTATAACTTGTGAAAAGTTTTAAGCACGATCATCTTCAAATGTTGTTAATTCTACTACGGTTTATATATATCACGAAATCAAGTCTATACATGGCAAATGAATGTTGGTGCTGGCGTCTGTGCACAAACAAAAAGTTGCTAGCTTTCTTTTGCATTTTTGTAGGCATCTGTGTATTTTGTGAAAATCACGAACTTCATGCACTTTGATCCAGTGAAGTCATGTAATGTGATGAGCCTGATATCATTGTTTCGTTGACGTTTTGTGGCATGCATCTTACTGTCTCTAAGTGGGGGGATGCTTTTGATTGCAGCATTGCTGGTTGTCCCTTCGGTGAGGGCTGTCACTTCTTGCACTATGTCCCTGGTGGCTACAACGCCGTGGCCCAGATGATGAACCTGGCACCAGCTGTCCCCCCAGCGCCTCGAAATATGGTTGCTCCACCCCTGCAAAATGGGGGGGGTGCGTCTCAGCCCACTGTGAAAACCCGCATGTGCAACAAGTATAACACTGCAGAAGGCTGCAAATTTGGCGACAAATGCCATTTTGCTCACGGTGAATGGGAGCTTGGCAAGCCCATTGCTCCATCTTTCGATGATCCGCGTGCCATGGGACCCATCACAGGCCACCGAATGGGTGGGCGGATGGAGCCGCTGCCACCACCAACCGGCCCAGCTTCTACCTTTGGTGCGTCTGCCACTGCAAAAATCAGCGTTGATGCTTCTCTTGCTGGAGCCATTATTGGAAAGGGTGGGGTGAACTCAAAGCAGATTTGTCGCCAGACAGGGGCCAAGCTTTCCATCCGGGACCACGAGAGCAACCCGGCTCTGAGGAACATTGAATTCGAAGGAACATTTGAGCAGATTAAGCAAGCGAGCACCATGGTGAGGGAGCTGATCGACAACATCAGCGCACTAAGCGGCCATGCAAAGGGCCACGGAGGGCCTGGGGCCCCGGCCCCTCCCGGCAGCAACTACAAGACGAAGCTGTGCGATAATTTTGCTAAAGGGTCATGCACGTTCGGGGAGAGGTGCCACTTTGCCCATGGAGCCGCCGAGCTACGCAAGACTGCAGTTTGAAGGATCTGTGGTGGGGTCTTGAGAGTGCAATTCTCGGAGAGGATCTGTTGTGCAGCCTTTGTATTAGGGAGAGCCTTTGATATCTGCCTTAGGTGCGTTACGGATTTCATGTTTTTTCTATCTTTGGGGCTACTGAATCACTTTGAGAAGCTATATTTGTCTTAGCTTTGGTAATGGTAGAGCTTTTTGATACTTCCTCGATGTGTTGAGATTTTATTAGCTTTTGGCATGCGTTGTGTGGATTGCTGTCCGACGGTGAATTCTAACTTCAGCTCTAATAATGATCATCTGAATTCGCAGATACCTTCATGGCTCTTTGAGTTAAGCATTTCGACTGTTAATGGGGTGTCTTCAAGGCACTTGTTAAATATATTTGAAGAGGAACACTGATTCTGATCGAATTTCTGTATTTTTAATGTTTTAATCAAGTCGGTTTACTTGCGCAAATTATATAAATAAATCCCTAGAGCAACAAATTCGACCAAATCAAAGAGACGGGAACGCCCAACGATTCAACCAAATCAAAAGTCAGCAAAATATAGTACATGTCACTCTCAACGTTGCCAGTGTAGCAACGAATGGAATATAAAATTTTGATTAGACCAAAACATGAAAAATTAAAGACAAAAAGTACAACTTTTTCCATTGTATACAAAAGGGGAGAAAAAGAGATTACGATGTGAAAAAGAAGATACCCTCTCGAATTGGAACTGCAGTCATTAGATGATAAAAGGGTAAAGTAACTCCATGCATCCTCCACTGCATACTTCCAAATATATCCCAATTAGTTTTCCTTTAGTTTTAGGTTTGATATTATCATTCTAGAGAAAGAAAAAAGTTTGATATTATCGTATTAGCAATCCTGCAAATCAAATCGAGTTGCGCCAGCATAACGAGAATGTCGTGTTATAATCATGCTATCATATTATGATCGAACATATGGTAAAATATCATTTCATGCATACACAAAACATTAAGAATTTGACATCAGAGATTATGTGGAACGCATCATCTGTCTTATTAAAAACCATCTGTAAAATGCATCTTCACAAATCACAACAACACAAGGAGTCAACCTGAAAACTAGTAAGGACACCGCAATACAAAGAAGGAAACACGCACTATACGTTCCTTATTTTACTTCTCCACTACAGCACCCAACCACCACACTCCCCCTTCCGTCCCCAGTTCATTCTATAATGTTTAACTTACGGCCCCGCCCGCGCCGTAGCCCTGCCCAGTCCCGCCGACCCTGGTGTTGTGCGCTGTGGTCCGCCCCATGCCCGTGTTGGTCCCGATGGGGTGGGACCCCGCCATGCCCTCGACCACCTGTCCGGCCGGCTGCCCGGTGCTGTGGCTGGGCAGGGCCGACATCTGGTGCACCCCGGTTGGCTGGCCAGTCCCGCCCGTGGTGGAGTAGGTGTTGGTGGTGCCGGTGGTGGTGGTGGTGGTGCCGGGGCCGGTGGTGGTGGTAGAGAGGTGGCCAGTGGCGGCGGTGGATTGCTTGGCGGCCGCGTTCTCCTCGCGGGCCATCTGCTTGTTGAGCTCAGCCTGCTCCACTCGCTCTTGCTTCTTCTCGGTGGCCATCTCCTTCTGGACCGTATCATGGGCCGTCATCTTCTCCATCTGCCACCATAATCCAAAGCCAAACCAATTCATTAGACACACCAAAAAAACATTCATTGGGAATATAATGAACATGAAAGGACTTAAAACAGATCATTCAATGCCTCGCCAGGACCTCGGAATCGAGTTAAAAAATTGTAGAAGAGAAAGATGCAGGAAAATTTGGAGTGCAAGTACGTTGGCACCGTTAAAACAAGAAACGCATATGTGAAGGCTTCCCTGATCACAGAGTCTTTGTAGGAGGGAGGAGCTTCGGTTCCTTTCTTTTGATGAGGTTACATTCTAACCGAATATTAAGAATTCGAAAAAAGCCTTGATTGATTCCACTATGCAACTTGTGACATTCGAGATGTACACGCATAGTCAATCACTCAAAAGTAATAGCATTCTAACTAAAGGCGGACCTTCTCCTGGGCGACGGCCTTGGTCTTCTCCATGCCGGCCTTGGCGGAGGCACTGATGTTGGCCACCGTCTCCTTGGCGGAAGCCGCCGCATTCTTCATGGGCTGCATTTTTCTCCTCACGCTGTGGCAACAACAACAGAACCAACAAAAACACCCCCAAATCGCACTCAAATCGGATCACAACACTGACTCAACTCACTCGCTGCTAATGATGATGGTGATGAAGAAGAAGATGATGAGAGGTGCTTGGAATGCTTAGGGGCCTTAAATAGAGCCGCGCAACGTCTTGTCCCCGTGACAGGTGGAACAGCGAAACTCCCTACGTGGAAGGCGACCGAGGGATGGGTCACTGCACCGACGACACGCGTCCCTGGACCAGCGGAAGATGTGGGGATCGATATCGCCCTGAGAAGTTCTTACCGCGCAGCAGAGCAACCCCCATCCTGACATTACTGCACGGACGTTCTGGGGGTTCCTTATCCTCTTTGGTCTCGGGGACAGAGGAAACGGAAGCAACCGTAAAAGGCGGAGATAGTGATATGCTTGGGAGGTTACGTGGCGGCTCTGCGGCCTGTGTGGCGACACGACGCCGGCGCTTTCCTTTAGGGTTGGGTTTCCGGTTCGTGTGGGTTCAAGTTATGTGGTACGAAGATGGGGTGCAGCGTGTGTCCATCTCCTGATGCAAAATTTGTCTGTTTCTTTGAATACGTAGTCTGTTTCGATCGTGCTTCGTCGGAATGGAAATGGATAGCACATAGTATACCCAAAGGAAGATGACCCAGATGCAAGATTTGCATTGATTTCAAAGCATTATCATCTCACATATACCCAGAAGATGATCAAGATGCAAGATCTCCTCTCTCGCTCTCTCTCTCTCTCTTCGAGGATTAATTCAAGATATCTTATTGATTGATTAATCTAAACGTCTATGTTTGTGATTGTTTTTTAGAAAATAAATGAGGATGTCAGTTTCTAGTATCGGAAGGTAATCGTTAAGTTCTAAAATAAATGCTACGTAATTTATCAAGTAAACGCAAATATAAATGGTACAAACAAAGCTAAAAAAAATCTCAAGCATTAAAAATTATATAAAAGGTGAAAGTGATATATAAAATAATAAGCGGAATAATAAAACCAACCATAGAGGTGGTATATACTGATATTGAAATGATAAGATAGTTACAGTGTAATTGAAAGTTACAGTAACCTCTAAACCAATCATGAAAGGGTTGGTAACCTTACATGTAATAAAGAAAAGTGGATCAAAGGGACTAAGAAAACTTACAAAGTAATTGAGATACAAAGGTAGAAGGGGATGGTTTCAAAACGGGAAGACAAACTATCAAAGGGAGAGGAAGAGGGAAAGAACATCTTGAATGGGGAAGGCATGTCTCTTAAGTGAGAAGAGAAAGACTTTTATAAAGTGATGAACAGTAAAAATTCTACGTTGATGAATAGTGATTCGTCGGCCTCTTTCGGCTATAGTGTTAGCGCCGCTTTTGTCATGTGATCTTCTTTTTAGTGATTTTATTCTCAATCTTCTTCACTATCATCTTAGCAGTTATCTGCATTGGTGTCTCTACCATAATGTCATTGGGTTGCACTGCTATTTGATTCTTCGACTTCAGAGATAATTCGTTTCATCATAGTGATATACACTTGGTGATTGAACAGCTACCAATTGTGCTGCTGTAACAAATTTTTGTTGTAAAAATCTCCAAGGATTCTAAGTTAGAATCCCATTCTAACTAAGGATTCTTGTGGCTCTGAAGGATCCAACTACAAGAAAATCAGGAATATAGAGCTTTCCCCCCTTTTCGCCTAACTTTTTGGTCTTAAGAATGCTAGTTTTAAGAATGAGTAATTGCCCTTCTCTGACCCTTATTGCTCAATCTTAGAGCAGACACCTTATGCGTTCCACTTAGGGCCTATTTAGTAACGTCTATGTTTCTTTGTTTTCTGTTCTTTTGTTCCTCGAAATAGAAAAAAAATAGAAACCCATTTAGTAACGTCAATTAGTTTTTTTGTTCCCTGGAAAAGTAAAATGGTTTAAAAATAGATTTGGAATAGAAATAAGGATTAATACCACGAAAAACTCTAAACTGGTACACTTGTGATAATTTTATTCCAAACTATTTTTTTTACCATAAAAAACCCCAAACTGGTACACTTATGACAAATCTACGCTGAACTATTATTTTTACCACCAAGAACCCCAAACTGGTATACATGTGACAATTTTACCCCGAACTAATTTTTTAATATTATTTTTTTATTTTTTCGAATTTTTTAATTAATTTTTTATTTTTTATTTACTTTTTTTTTCCTTTCTCTTCAACCTCTGGCCGGTCGCCGGACTGGCGACCGGCCGGAGGCGGAAGCCGGTGAGATCGGCCCCGCCAGCCACTAGCGAGGCTCGACCTCGCCGTTGCAAGGCGAGGTCAGCCTCGCCGGCGTTGGGCGAGGTCGGCCTCGCCCTGCCATTTCAAATTAGGGTTAATACTACAAAAAACCCTAAACTTGTACACTTATGACAATTTTACCCCGAATTATTTTTTTGACCACAAAAAACCCCTAAACTGGTACATCTGTGACAAATTTACCCCGAACTATTTTTTTGACCACCAAAAACCCCAAACTGGTATACGTATGACAATTTTACCCCGAACTATTTGTTTGACCACTAAAAACCCTACACTGATACACCCGTGATAATTTTACCCCCGGAACTAATTTTTTGACCACTAAAAACCCCAAATTAGTACATTTGTGACAAATTTACCCCCTGTTAGTGTCCGTTAAATTATATTAATATCACAAAAAATCACAAATTGGTAAATTTGTGACAAATAAAGGGGTAAAACCCAAAATCGGTATACATGTCAATTACCACGTGTCATTAAACTTTGTAATTTGACGGTAAAATTTAACGGAAACTAACGGAGGGTAAATTTGTCACAGGTGTACCACTTTGGGGTTTTTGGTGGCCAAAAAATTAGTTCGGGGGTAAAATTGTCACAGGTATACCAGTATGGGTTTTTTATGGTAAAAAAAATAGTTCGGGGTAAAATTATCATAAATGTACCAGTTTAGGGTTTTTTGTGGTAAAAAAATTAGTTTGGGGTAAATTTGTCACAAGTGTACCAATTTGAGGTTTTCATGGTATTAACCCTTTCAAATTATCATAACGACAGTAAATGTCCGACTTATCTTTATGCAATAAATATGTTCTAAAATCCCTTTTTTATTTAAATGAAGTATCGAGCCATATGATGCTTCTTTTATAACTCATAACATGTCTAATTTCTATCATTTTTAAGTCACAAGTTCACAAATCAAAGAAGACACAAGCACCACTCACATGGGAACGCCAAAACCAAATAACCAAAGTTATTTGAGCCGACGAACTCAAAATACTATTAATTAAGCAAGAAACAAATATAAAAAATAGAATAAATAAGTACCTAATAAAGACTTGTCTAAGTTAAACTTATTCGACGACAAACAACTCTTACATGCTAACGAAAACTTGCCCATAACAGACATTCATCGTAGTCCGCTACACACATTTTGCACGCCGAATTTGGCTTCGACTCAAATCTCTCCATTGAACTGCAATTCAAGTGAGCTTACTATCAAAGAAAGCTCTTTCAAATTACTAAAAGTTCATAAATTTGGCTAACTCAAAAGTGTTGGGAAAATCCCCTATATATTTTTTTTATGATAACGATTACTAATGTGACATGAAAGATTGCTGGAAGTGGGCGAAAACCATCCCAAAAAATAGTATTATGTAACCAACTTATAGCACGCGTGAAACTTTAAATATTGGCTCCGATCAAACTCCAAATCGACTTCTTAAAATCTCACCACTCCATAACACTTTATTGTTTCTTCGCAACATAATTTCATAGCTTAATAATCACTAGAATAAACCCAGAAAACTAAAATCTACACTAATATGAATTTAGGCTTAATTACAAGAATTCCTTTGATTAAACAGTGTTTGAATCGTTACTGAGCACTGCAAAACGAAGTTAATCGGACTCGTTGAGATGTTCGGAGCGCGTATGTAAGAACCCTCTTCTTCTTTCCCTCGGCTTCATCCGAGTTCTTTGTCTCTCTCTCTCTTTTCCCTTCTCTTGTTTTCAGCAACTCTCTCTCTCTCTCTCTCTCTCTCTCTCTCTCTCTCTACTGTTTTCTTCTTAAAAAAGTTTCCTTTGTAATCGAGTGCCGAAGGAAAATGGAGGTGAGCTGAGGGCCTAACAAAAGAAACATTTGGGCTTGGGCTTTGGATTTTACATTCCACATGTGACATCAAAAGTTCAATATGAACAAGGAAATTCAGGTATCAGATATTCAAATTCTGAGTCTAATCACGTCACTTTTAGGCAAGACTTGATTCTCAATTCGATGTCAAACACCTACTATCGTTGGTTCAATAATAGTTAGCATTCGTTGTCACAGATTAAGGGCATTAACAATATAAAGTCAGAGATGAGGGGAATAATCAAGTTATTTAGAGATAAGAGAAGAAGACTAGGGTGTTAATCAGTATTTATATACATATATACATATATACATATATGTAATTGAAATTAGTTCATTGGCACACGAAATGACATCATTAAAAAGAACAACTTGTCAGCCAAGGAGCGGAAAAATTGTCCAAAAGGTCATAAATTTATTGCATTTTGGCAATTTAGTCCTAAACTTTTCAATTTTACCAATTGAGTTCTAATTCTTTTCATATTTTGCTAATTGAGTCCATCTGACCAATTTTAACGGGAAACCACTTATGTGGACGCTGGTAGTGCCACGTAAGACAACCGGTGTTGACGTGGATAAATTTTTATATATATTTTTTATTTTCCTTTCTTTCCTTTTATTTTTTTTTCTATCAAGTCTGGCGAGGGTTGGCCAGTGGCCCTTGCCAAGGTTGGAAGAAAAAAAGGAAAAAAAAAAGAAAGAAAAAAATGAAAAAGAATAAAAAATAAAAAAATACTTCAAAGAATTCGATTTTTTTTAAAATATTATCAATGCTGGTTGTGCCACATAGGATGGTCAGTGTCTACATTCGCGTTAATGATTTCCGGCTAAAATTAACCGGATAGACTCAAACAATTAGCAAAACGTGAAAAGGTTTAAAATTTAGTTAGCAAAATTAAAAGTTTCATGATAGAATTGGTAAAAGTACAATAAATTTATGATCTTTTGAACAATTTTCTCGCCAAAGACCTAGTATGAGGTAATTAACTTTAACTGGTCTTCTTGTCATCACTCTATATTTCCTAACCATTAGTTGGTGATTGGCAACACTTGTGGATGATGCACATTCTTGATTATATCGAAGACAGGTTGCAGAAGGGACTAAAAAGGACCAATATCCTGGTTAAAGTTATTGGTCAATTTCTTAGGGAAAAAAGAAAAGAGTTTCTCAAGCCCAATAAGTGCATCACTCATATCTGCACTTGGACGAAATGAAGTCAAAAGTGATCTTTTTCTATCACGATAGATGTACAAGATGCAGACGTCCATGCCCAAAAAAGTGTGGATGGTCATTTGGTCCTAGGAAGTTCAACCAACAATCAATAACTTAGTCATATAGTTTGTTTCTTGTGTGTGAGACGGAGAGACTACGAACTTTGGTGCCTCAATCCTGCACTATTAAAGAGCGCATTCGTAAAAACCGAGTCTTGTAAGTCGGGAAAGAGGCCTAGTTTCATAAATTGGGAAGGACACGGTATGTCATATGTAAAACTATAGGTTCATCGATGGATGCCAACGTCTGAGTACTCGTTGCTCGATCGATCTAATTGCAGTAATCAACAAGAGTGTATCAAAGTCAAGGGCACTCGTTGCACGTCTGCTTAATGATATGTAAACATCGGGTGCACCTCGATCTCGTGAGATGGTGATCTTAAAATGATGGGAGCAAGCCGGTAGGGTTCATGCTCTGCTTCATGCCTCCATTGGATGCCACAACATGTTTCCATTGCTTATTCGCATGCATCAATAGTTTAAATGGGTGAGAATTTTTTAGAACACTGTCAACTATGTGATTTAATGTATAATATTATAACGCTCCCCTCACGCTTAGGATGGACTTTGGCCCAATACTAAGTGTCGAAATATATAACAAGGAAGACAATTAAGGGATTTGAAAAGATTTGAACTCAACACCTTGTTGCTTGGTAGTTTCACAAAATCTCTCGCATGGTATCAGAGCAAGATGTCCTGAATCTAAATGTTTCTAGTCTCTATTAGCCTCCACAATTACATATTTCCACGCTTTGGGCTTAGGCTAAAATCCAACCTATTTAAATATCAAAAATACACATTCATCTAACAATTTAAGCTTTTCTAACCGTTGTCGGTGGTCCCATAAGATCTCACAAGACGGATGAGGTACTGAATAGAGATACCAACGTGGGGATACAGGATCTCACTTTCATAGAGCACTAAAGACCATTGGGAAAAGACATCATATGTTTCGCCAAGGGCGGCCAAAATCGAAACAAGAAGAACGAGAAAAAAAAAGTGAGAATTAGGGCATGATTGTTTCTGTCTTCTGGTTTCGTTTATTTTAAGGTCGGAGAACGCGGGAAAGCATACAGCTGTTGGATTGTGCAAGGCATGACACTTGGATCATCCTATATAAGTATTGGAATATCCTAAAGTAGTGGCATCGCATAGCATAGCAAGGGGGTAAAGAAACTGCCGTAACAGTCCGTATTTGTATATTCTAAGCCCTAACCATTTGGCAACTGATCCTTGACCCTAAGCTGGATCCACCAAGAGACATGACTTGACAAATAACATCTGCTTAGTCTCTTTTGTTTTTTAGTTAGGGTTTCGTGTTTGGAAGCTAGGGGGTGAATTTTTGAAGACCACAATCATGAAACCTAGACATAATCCCTCAATTGTAAGTTTCAAAATCCATGGTTATTATAGGCACATAATCGCTAACGGCATGTGACGGCATGGTAAAATCATCTATCGGGAGTTCTATATGTCCTCGGAATCCCTGAATTGCACATATGATTATAAAGGCGAACATAGATAATAGTAAAAGTTTTTCAAGTAATGAGCTAATCGAATGACTATGGAGCCGTACATCCCTCTCTATAATAAATTATTACATGTAGATATAATTGATAATTATGTTTTAGATTCATGTGAACAGTTGAATCGGTATGCCCACGTTAAATGTCGTGGGAGAAGAAATATATGCCTGTAAGTTCACCTAAAGAGCCATTTTGCCTTCGTTGAAGTTATGAGAATTTGGGGGAACCTAGTTCTATTATTTCTACAGAATCGCCCCCGTATTCTGCTTGACAACGATCCATGATCCAACCCTCCCTTCGAAAAGACAGCTTGATATGCTTTGTTAATCATTATTTTCTCTTTGCCTACCCCAACTAAACAATCTTTCTTTATTCCTTCCTCCACACTATATAAAAAACCACCTCTTCTCATCTTCTAAACAAATTCACCAACCCCCTCAGCAGCAGCACCACCACCACCACCACCACCACCACCTCTCTCTCTCTCTCTCTCTCTCTCTCTCTCTCTCTCAGCTGAGATATCTTTGTTGCCATGGAGGAGATGATCCTGAGGGAACAACCCTTCATGGTGAACCCAAGCCCTACCTCAACCCCATCCTCTGCCCTAGGGTTCCATAGAGACTCAAGATCAATTGCCAAAGTCAAACCCAAGATCAGGATAATCCACATATTCGCCCCGGAGATCATAAAGACCGACACTGCCAACTTCCGGGGCATCGTGCAACGCCTCACAGGGAAGCCCTCCGCCAGCGCTGCCGACCATCAGAAGAGCCGGAAAAGGAAGTCATCTGCGCTCATCGTCCCCAAAAGAGAAGGTCATCAAAAGATCATGCCTGAGAAGCCGATTCCAAGGAAGATGGAGCAGATAAACCTGCTTCGCGGGTTCGACCTGAGGGAGAGGATGAAGGAGGAAGAAGCGATGATGATGATGATGAGAGGTGGAGGAGATGGAGGTGGGTACTTGAAGGATTTTGCAGACTTGGACGGTTTCATGCATGAGTTGGGAGGGTTGCCTCTGTTGCCTGTGGATGCTTCTCAAATCCCCTCCTTTGATGTAAACCATCACCACCATCTCCATCACCACGTCTCCTGATGAAACATTCAAGCGGGCGTGTGGATGGAGAATTCTATAGTGAGTGGAGAGTTTTCAAGATTTGGTTTCAGGGTTGTAGGGGATTGAGATCGACACCAAGTTTGTCGATTGATCGATGAAAATGGTCATACTCTCTCTCTCTCTCTCTCTCTCTCTCTCTCTCTCTCTCTCTCTCTCTCTCTCTCTCTCTCTCTCTCTCTCTCTCTCTCTCTCTCTCTCTCTCTCTCTCTCTTTACTTTGCTGTGTAAAGACTTTATACACTGTACACAAACTGTCTGAACTAATTTCTCAAACGCCCCAATCTGCCGTCTTTGATTCAGATTGTCACACTTCTGAAAATATAAGTACCCATCTTAGTGGCGATGAGAATGATTTGTCTGGAAAACCAGTCTATTTGCAGCCTTCGTACCATCCATTAATCTGGTGAGGGAGGATTTGTGTGCTGTAAATATTGATGAAACGTAGCGTATGGGATACTGAATCTGCATTTTGGTGGAGATTGCTGCTGCTACTTCTTGCTCCATTAACGAGGATGCAATGGAAGCAAAGTGGTAGGATCTGCTAGGGGGGTGCTGTTGGCTTTCTTTGAAGGATCTTGTATTGTTCTTTGATTTGGCTACTTGGGTTGGAGTTTTTCTTCATTTTTCTATTCAATGTGGGGTTTATGTACGTCTCTTTTTGAGGGTTTTCCTTGGTTGACATACCACAGCACTTGTATACGGGAGGCTTGATGTATCAATGGATTTCTTGCAAGAAAAGTACTTGTATATTCCCCCGTATATCTTAGATATTAGAAAATCAAAGTGCACCGAAAAGTGCTATTGAAACGGTGGTTCAGCGGCATCCCGGACTAATGTTTATACACCAGACAAAAGTTCACCTATTAAAACTTGTCTAACTTGATGAATTCTTAGACTTTCATTAGGTGTTGTTGTAATGACACTAGGTCACCTTCTATGCATGTTCAGTGAATTCAGAAATTGGAACTCTTTCTTCAATTTCAAAATCGTGGAGCATGAATCTTAAGTACATGCTAATCTCACTTTTGTGGAAAACAAATGACTTGAAAAATATTTACTTAAAAATAATAGATTATATCACCTATAGAATGAATGAAAAAAATATATATTTCCATCATCCAGGAAAATGTCTGGACATAAATTGTAGTTGATAATGAAAAAAATTTATTGACTAATTATTTCAAACGATAGAAGCAATTATTTTAAGGAAGATATTTTTTCAATTACTCATTTTTCGCAAAACAAACGAAGCATAAATGTCTCCGATCATGAATCCCTTTTCGATATGGTTTGGTCGCCTTCTCAACATTGATTAGAAGCTATTAGGTGGAGACAAGATCACATATGGATAAAATCAATTGAAACCCTATACACAAGTAATGTGAGATATTCTAACACCCCTTTTTATGTGCAAACTGCGTTGAGAATGTCACGCAAACTAGAAGCGACACATGCAAAATGAACTTGGGGAAGAACAAGGGACGATAGTTTAAGCCTTTAGCCAGTATAGACCACCTATATATGAGCTGAGTCAAAACCCAATAGACAGATAATCGATATGGAACATTAAAAAACGGAGGATCCGTTCACACTTGGACAATTTTCTGTCGACGGATGCACAATTCATCCTTGAATAATGTAACATAAAGCATTGCGAGGGCAAATAATAAAGCATGTTGGTCGACGCTTGGGGGTTTACATTAGTTCTTGACTTTGGAGGTCAAGTCAACGGGCTCCGACAAGCTATCTTCCTCGCAACTTGTAATATTAATATCATCGTGACATCTGGATCTGATTAGCTTACTCTAATAACAAAAAGGAAATGAGATGAGGATGACAGGTGAGACGAGCTTCGGATCATGGACAAACACATCTTCAAAAGTCAATTGGGGAGTACATTCCTTATTCTTGTCATGTACATATATGATAACCTAACCTTGTTCATGTTTTGTTAATCAATCAATTGGGTCTTGCGCCAAATTTCATGACAAGTTACCAAACCCCATTAGCGAAAGAACGGATCCATTTCGAAAGAGTCGAGGCTGCTACGAGTTCACATCTTTAAAGTACAGAACTGCGATTTAAGGCTAGAACCGATTTGCTCATATCAGCGAAGATCCCTCAAAACGAATATTTGGGTACTATAAGGGCGTGAATGATAATAATTATGTTGACAGGCTCAATTTCTGGCCGGAAATAGATTTCTATTTCTGTTCCCCGAACGAGTTTCTGAGCAAAAAGTAGTGTTTGATAATGATACAAACTTTCTGTTTCCAAAACAGAAAATCGTTCGATAGCATCGATGTAGAATTCATACATCAGTGGGCAGGCGGTGGGCGGCGATCGGCAGGTGGTGAGGGCGAGCTCTGAGAAGAATTGTTATTTTTGCTTCTATTTCAAAAATAAAAAAGTAAAAAAATTTATACTTTTTATTTTTGTTCAAAACATATTTCTGAGCTAAAAATTTGTCCCAGAAATAGAAAAATGAAATCACGTGGCCAAATAGATTTCTATTCCAAAAATATTCCCGGAAATAAAAAAATAAAAAAACATAATGGTTATCATTCACGCCCTAATAAAAAATAATCACGCTACGGTTTTCGAAATGGCGACTCGAGCAGGAAGATAAAAGCCAAACCGAATGACGGGATTACGCCGGTACTTAAAATCAATAATACTTCGCCATGGGCGATGGGTGACTGTTGTGATCAACCATATGAACAAGAAACAATGCATTCATACGGTGCAACGGCATACCGCTCAGCAAATATCTCACCCGGGTGACGTACGGGCGAAGGACCTGTTTTCGTTTAGGAGTGCGGGATATCAGCAAAATTGGGGCTCGTTCACATCTCAAAAGTCAACCCGCGTGCTCAGCCTCGTGTCTGGTTTTCAGACCTCGCGAATCAAACCCCCGCTCACCCATCTTCCCCTTCGTGGCATTTTCAAGTGACGTGTGCACATACGACAAAGATAACATTGGCGTAATCAACCAAGCGTCATTGTCATCGCGCTGTGAATCTCTCTTTCTACTTAATGCCAATTTGGGTTGTACATCTCAATTTTCATGGAAAAAGCGCATCGGAAGTCCAACATCTGTTAAGTCCTAACCCTTGTGTACGGAATGGAATTTAATATAGTTGTACGCCTTTCAATTTAATTCAATTGAATCTTGCTACTTTATTTTTCTTTTCAAAAAAAATGTTATTAAATCTGTACCCAGAGTTGCTCGCAAGTCACTGAAAATCTAGGAAAATTATCGAAAAAAGTCATAAGCATATTGTAATTTTGTCAATTCAATCATAAACCTTTCGATTTTATCAATTAAGTCTATTCGGCCAATTTTGATTGGAATTCGCTGACGTGAACGTTGGATGTCCTGCATGGCACAGTTAACACTGACGTGGATAATTTTTTAACAACATTTTAATAATTTTTTATGAATTTTATTTTGTCTTTTTTTCTTTTTCTTTTTTTTCCTTTCTTCTTTATTTTGCAAGTGACCAGCCACAGGTAATGGCCCAGTGGGATAAACTTGCCCAGGCGAGGGTCGCCGTCGTCCAGTATAGGCAAGGCCTAGTTAGGCAAGGTCGAGCCCCGTCAAGAGCTCTACTCGTCAGATTTGGCGAGGTCACCCTGGCTTGGGCGAGGCCGACCCTCATGCAATACCTGGTGAGGGCTAGCCTAGCCCGATTTGGGAAGGGGAGCTCGGTCGAGCCTCGCTTGCGGCGGCGACGACGACCCTCGCCCAGGTGAGGCCAACCCTCCCAGCCATCCCTTGTGGCTAGTTGCCGATCAAAAGGAGGAATAACAAAGGCAAAAATTTTGAAAAAATATTAAATATTATTAAAAATTGTCTATGTCTGTGTCACTTGTCTGTGTCACGTGAGACAGTCAGCATCTACGTCAGCAAATTCCGATCAAAATTGGTTAGATGGACGAAATTGGCAAAATATGTAAAAGTTTATGATTTACTTGACAAAATTGAAAGGTTTATGACTAAATTGGCAAAAATACAATAGGTCAAGGACTTTTTAAAAAGTCTTCCCCTAAAAATGTATCTACTTAAAATCCTTAAATTGAACTTTTCACGGTAAGTTTTAAGATTTAATTGAAGTAATTGAAAGGTTTAGATTTAGGGCTTCATTGCATTTTGTGCCACAAGGTTTAGATTTATGTGTGTGATTTTTCCCACTTTCAAATGGTTGGTTACACGATATCTGGTGTATTCATCATATGAAATACCTATATGATTTGCGTGATTTGGCATATTGGATGAGAATCAATGGATTTCTAGATCATATATATTTCAAATGCATCCACCACTTTCATTTTTGTCATGAAGGATCTATAATGTACTATGTGAAGTAACTTTTAAACATCTATTTCCGTTTAATTAATATCAGCAAATAAATCAGTCAACAAAGCAAATGAGCCCGTCTACTTGAAAGAAACTAACCTCAAACCTATAGCATATTATGCAAATAAGCAGAACCTCGTGTCGAAATTTAGATGTCTACACTGCTTACTAAGCTTGTAGGCCGCTATCATCAAGCTGCACCCCTCTCGCCGCAAGCCCCCACAATGGTCCCTGTTTTCTACAACTTGCAGAGGTAGAGTGCGAATGGTAACCATTCTACTCTAAAAATCAAATTCTTGCCAAAAAATTGATTTATGAAATTCTTATCACAAGTAGATTTCTGGAGGAGAAATTTGTTTGATAAAACATGACTAATTCTGCTATAGAAATTGATTTCTGGAACAGAAATTTGTTTTGATTTGTTGATTTTTTTCACCTAAAAAAATTTAAATTTTACTCAAAGTAGGTGGCCACAGATATTATAAGTCATTCTGTAAAGTTTTAAAATTTTTAATTTTTTAAATTTTTTTGGGCACCTAAAAAAATTTAAATCTCACTCAAAGTGGGTGGCCAAAGGTATTCTAAGCCATTTTGTGAAGTTTTGAATTTTTTTTATTTTTTTGGACACCTCAAAAAATTTAAAATTTACTCAAAGTGGGTGGCTACATTATTCTAAGCCATTCTGTGAAGTTTTGAAATTATTTATTTATTTTTATTTTTTTGGGCACCTCAAAAAATTTAAATTTCAATCAAAGTGAGTGGCCACATGTGTTTTTAGTTATTCTGTGAAGTTTTGAAATTTTTTATTTTTTTAAAAAAAATTCACCAAATTTCATATTTTTCCAAAATCTGACCCTTTTTAAGCCATTTTCTGGATATTTTTATGAATTTTTCTAAAATTTTTCAATTTTTATGCATTTTTACAAAAAATTTTGAGAAAATAGGGAGAATGCATTCCGAAATCAAGAAGCTACAAAAAGTAGCTTCTCTTTTTCTTGCCAAAAACTCATTCTTGAATCAAGAATGCATTCTGAAATCAAGTATTTTTAACAAACGCATTTTTATTTCATAATGCAAAAATCGCTCAAGAATGTATTTCGGAAATTTTTTAACAAACGTCATTCTATTCCGGAATGCATTCCATGCGCACCCGTAGTAACCATACATCCACGGTCGCCGGGGAGGTGGCTAAGGTCGCATAGCGGCATTCAAGCCATCAGCAACCCGACTGGTCCGACCCAACTAGAGAGAGAGAGAATCGCAGGGGTGCAAGGGCTGCCGGCGGAGGTGAGGGCGGCGATTGGTTTTGTTTGTAGCTTGGTGTATCTTTCTTTCTTTCTTTCTTTTATGTTTTGTCTTTTGTTCAGTTTGAGTTCGCGTGTGGGCTAATATAACTCATGTACTCCATTAAAAATGGTGGTTGGACATATTTCCCTCCAACCCTTTACCCCAAAATGCAAAGACCAAATTAGAAAACTCTCTTTGAAACCCTATTCCCAAAAGCACCTCAACGTATCTCGCATATCACACCCTCGATGAGTCCCCGCATCAGATAGATAATCCACAATGAATTCGATCTGTGAGCATAGATCAATAATATCCGACGAGCTGCCTCCTTTTGCTGACGAAGAGATGACAGTTGTGGATGTGAGATGACCCGAAAAAGCTTGTCGCACGACGACACGGTCGCTCTGTGTCGCAAGTTGCTTCATGAATACATTCCCCACAACAAATATGTTAGACACGAACGGACGGTTAAATTAGAAGCTACCCATGTAGGATGGTGGGAAAATTGTCCAATTTATCATTAACCTATTGTACGGATGCCAATCTAATTTTAAACTTTACAATTTCAGTGTCCTTCCAGCTAATTTTTATCGAGAATAAATGATGATCGTTTGAGAGTTTCCGTGTGGTGATCTCCACCTGTTGATAGGGCCATCGGGCTATGGTCAAAGAATAGCAGTAAATTAGGCAATCGATGTTGGATCGCACCAAAAATACGAAAAAAAAAAAGGGCAAGTGACAAAAGTGGAGATGCGGGGTATCGAACCCCGTACCTCTCGCATGCAAAGCGAGCGCTCTACCATGTGAGCTACATCCCCTTTTTGATCAATTTGGTCCTCTTTTTTACGTTAATTGATAATATTGTCATTTATCTCCTCCATTGAAGAGGAGGGAGCCGCGCAAAAATTCTCTCAGTTCAGCTCCACTCTGCTTCGTTTCTTTTTTCCCGCCACGGGCCGCCATGGAAATCGACGCGGCGGCGGCGACCGTCCTCCGCCGGAAGCAGTCCGCCTACCTCTCCCTGGTACTGCAATTTCCCTTCCTCCCTTCCTTTCCTTCTTCTCCCCCTCGATCGTGGCTCCCAGAGACTCCTCACACCTGAAGCGATGCGTTGCGCGTGCTTGCTCGCGGAAGCTCAGAGAACCTCCACGCGTGTTCTTCTTCTCTTTCCTTCAATCTCGAGCTGATCGCGGCTTCTTTTTGTCTTGTTTGTTCGATTTCTCTATCTGGGTCTTCTCTAATTTTCGCAACGGTGGCTCTTTTTTTTTTTTTTTTTGTTGCGGGGGGTTGCGTTGCAGGATGAAACGTTCGAGATACAGAAGGAGATGTACAGGGGTCAACAGTACAGTCAGATTTACTTCGCTCGTCTCCACATGATGCGAACCCTCCTCTACTCTCTCGTTCCCAGCTGGAAACCCCATGTCCCCGGTAAATTTCGTGGCTTTCAGGGTCTTTCTTCTTAAAGGCTGTAGCTTTGGGGTTGTACTACCCAATTGGGAGGTGGATTTCCTGGGGAAGTATTGAGTGCTTTATAGTTTATCTTAGCCCTTTGACCTTCTCTTTTTGTAATGTATTGAATATTCCGCATTTGGGATCGAGGGGTTTCTGTAATTCTTCTCAGAAGATTTTTTTTTTCTTTTGAAGTTGTTTGTGGTAGACTGACTTTGTTTTTCGTTTCCATGGTTTTGTTGTTTTGCCCGTCCTGTTTCAGCAGATGGGGTAGGACTAAGTCTTACAAATTGCGCATAATCAGTTTAAATTAATATGTCAATGGCTTGTTAATGGCGTTTGAGAGATTTGAAATTTGTTAAAATAGAAGTTTAGCCCCATGCTGAACTTTTCGTTGTACTTAGGAAGTTGTTTTCTTGCTTATTTCAGTTGCATTGTGGGTCTCTTTAGGAACACCTGTAAACATTTTCCAAGTATTTTGCAAACTGTTGAAAAGCCTTCATGAAGCTCTATTAGTAGAAGCCTCATCATTTTCACTAATACCACTGGCTTGACATTCCATAGTGCAGTATGATTCATAGTTGCTATATGATGTCTTGTAGTTTGCACTGTACTGGGATTAGAAGGTGGCAAGGAATGCATTATTGTTGGTACTTTATACAAGCACATGAAGCTTAAACCTACTATACTTGATGAATACTCCAAAGAGGTAATTTTCCTGGTGATCTTGTCCTGTATAATTGTGTTCTGTTCACTGCACGCAGACTGTGACGTGTCTCCAAGTTGCATTAATTTTATTTTTGTTTTATGTACTTTAACAAAAAAATAGAGGTCTGCTGTTCCACTTGTGAAGCGCCACAACTTCATGGACCCTCATGATCATCTTGTGTTAGAAGATGAGAGTGGCAGAGTAAAGCTTGGTGGGAGTTCGCTGTCACCTACTTCATATGTGACAGGTATGATCAGTTGCAGATTACAGGACTAAAGATGAAATTCTTTAATTGACTGACAATAGCTTTTTCATAAGATAAACAAACTCAAGTTCACAAAAGAATGAGGGACTGAATGTAAAGAGAAGAAATGAATCGGTAAAAGATACATTTATTTGTTTAAAACTATATGAGTTACTGTTTTTTCAAAAGAAAAAAACATAAAAAGAGGTAGTGTTATTGTGTCATTTGTACTTTTCAAAGTTTGCAAATTTGAAGTGGAAAGAGCACCATCAGTTTCTTTTATTGTCATGAATTACGGGAACTAACATGTCTAGAGAAGGTGTTGTTGCTGCTTTGCATGGGATGGAAACTGATGCTGGTGACTTCCTAGTCCAAGATGTCCTTGAAGCAGGCCTACCATCTCAGTTGGAGTTTCCTCTTAAGTCAAGTATGAACTGATTCAGCTCCATCTGTTTTCTTGTATTTCTTCTTTCTAGAAAGGGAACATGGGTTACTCTTGTGTCTGATTGATTTATAACAAGGTAAGCAATTTTTTTTAATAATCCTAAGGGGTCCTTCAAGCAGTTAGCGCATTCTACTCAAGGGCTGGGTTCTAATCATCACATTTGCACATTCTTTTGGCCATCCTTAAGAGCACGGTCTTGAGTACTTCTGTAGTTACCCTGTATGTGAGAAGGAGAGATTATCACACTGTGTGGGGATAAGTCAAGTTCTTGTAGCATATCAAACACCGTATTGTTATGAACAAGAGAAGTGACTTTGTGTAATAATACACCTATATCGAAAAGCTTGCAATCTGAGTGAGTGAGATGTACTAGATGAGCAGTGGGATCTCAAGCTCTTAATGACACTGCCTGCAGCTAGATATTGTGTGCAAAACACTTGATACAAAAGAAGGCACATTAGGATATTAGTTAGAGTAAAACATCGTCTTCACTTGTCTTTGTTGTTTCTCATGCTTATGTTTTCCCATTATATCTCTAAAATGATGTTTGATCCCGCTTTCCCCTTTTAGTATGGTTTTTCATTTAAGGAAATAGTTTTAGTTTCCTCATTAAATGTGCAATTCTTTACTCAGAGTGTGAAGTTTAGATTCTGCTCAAGTCTGTTCGTTTGGCACATCTTTTGCTATGGACTTCGTCTCATGCTTTGCCTTTTGTTTCAAGCGGGAGAAGACAAATATGTCGTTCTTGTGTCTGGGCTTAGCATTGGGAGCAGCACTTGTAACCCCCTCCAGTTTCAGCTTCTTGTTGATCATATAACTGGACATCTTGGGGATGAACAGGTTAAGGCCACTTTTTTTATTGTCCTTCTCCCATCCCATCAATAGAGGATGCATGGCCAATCAATCTGACTGTCTTGCTTGCTGTGCTACGATGCTGGCTGAACAGGAGCAAGGCATTGCAGCGGAAATTGTTCATGTTGTTATTGCTGGAAATTCTGTTGAAATTCCACGTGGAATTCTTAACAGACAGGTATGTCATCTTATGCTTGCTTGCCCATAGAAAGGTTCTTTTCCTCAGAGGTGTTGTTGCCCTTTCTATCTGGACACAATCTTCTTTGCTTCCAGAAAGAAGTATAAGATACAGTGACTGCACTTAGATGTGAAGAGCTTCTCTTCTGTTTCTATAATAAACAGATACATGATTGAATTTTACAACCCTTCTAGTATTGAACTAGTCGAGTGACCTACAGTGGTATATTGACATGCTATTAAACATAATGCTTGTTGCATTTCCCGGTGGGCTAAGAAGGTCTTTGCATGTTTTGGGTCTCCATGGGAAAAGATTCTTGAATTTAACTGTCCATTGAATGACGTAGTTGATGGTTGCTTAAAAATAAATGATGGTGATGTTCTTAACTCAATGAGTGGAAGTAAATAGTCAGCAAATGGGATAGAACAAGTAAGGATAGTGATCATGATGAGTTTTTTTTTTTTCCTTCTTAAGCAGTAGAGGTGACTGTCATTTGCTCACTTGTGGCAGAATTTGGCTTCTAAGGACCTATCAAGATTGTCTGAACCAATTAAAGAGCTTGATATATTGCTAACGCAGGTAATTTTATGTCTCTAAGTGTATTTATTCTTTTATGTGTAAAAAGTATCGTTTTTCTTGCCTCTTAAAAGATCGGGTTGCTGAAAGTCTTTACTTATTTTTAGATAGCTGCAGGGTTACCTTTGGATATCATGCCAGGGCCGAATGATCCAGCAAACTTTGCCTTGCCTCAGCAGGTTTGGTATCTTCCGATATTGTTAAATACGTTCGTACTCAATTTTAGTAGCTCTTGCTAATTCTGCTTTTTCTTCAGCCTCTCAACAGATGCCTTTTCCCTGGTTCATCAGCTTACAACACATTTAGATCTTGTACAAATCCTCATTGTTTTGAGCTTGACAATATTAGGTAATTATCCCATAATTTGACTGAGGACTTACATGCATAATCTGTTTTCACCTGTGGTTTTATCTTACAGGTTTCTTGGTACATCAGGTCAAAACATTGATGATCTAGAGAAGTACTCTGAAGCAAAAAATAAACTTGAATTTATGGAAAGAACATTGAGATGGAGACATCTCGCACCAACAGCACCTAATACTCTGGGTAAATTTGCATTTTCTTGTATTGTTGACTTTGCACTAATTATTGTAAGAAATTGACTAGTGTTAACAAAAACTTATGAAAAGGGTGCCCGGCTGAATAGCACAGTATCATGTAGAGAATAGATGGCTTAAGGGGCACTCTTGTTCTTTCCCCATTATTGGACTGATCTTATATAATCGCAATGCAGGCTGCTATCCTTTCACTGATAGGGATCCTTTCCTAATTGAGAGTTGCCCTCATGTCTATTTTGTTGGGAATCAGGATAAATATGAGACACAGACGCTAGAAGGTGCAATTTCTTTAGAATTTCAAAATAATTTGCCTTCCAATGGAGACTCCCTTTGAATCTCTGCAGCTTATGCGGCTCTGGCTGAAAGTTGATCACTTTTTTGCAGGATCAGAAGGGCAGTTGGTGAGACTCATTTGCATTCCTAGCTTTTCTGAGACAGGAACTGCAGTTGTGGTATGGTTCCTTTTCATTCTGTGTGTCAATACCTGTATGAAGTATCTGGATATATGAAAAGTCTTTCCTTAACTATATTTCTGATTTTCTAGATGTAGTTCTGCTACTGTTGCAATGAATGTTATGGCAGGTCAGTCTGCTTCTGCAAAGAGCAACTCTTATTGAAACAGTAAATTGCTTGGATGAAACTGATATTTCAACCATCGCAAGTATAAATGACAAAAGATTGTAATGGAAGATGAAAAAAACGAACACACCTTATGCCGGCCTAATCTGACTAATCTCCTGAGGATTCATGACAAAGTGAGCCTTGATTCAATTTTTGTAATTTATTAGAATAATCAAGTCGAAATTATCAGTATTACATTCATGTGTTTATCTTTTGTTGTGGAACTCTACTGTACTGTCTAATCTCCAGTCATGCAAAGTGCTTTCTCCATTCTGGGAAGATAAGTGAGTGATTGCATTTCCTAAAGCCTTCTTATTTCACGATCACACTAGCAATTAGATGCTTGTCTGGCCATGATAGACCCTTAGGTGGGGAGGACATTTAAGCGTGACAGGAAGTTTGAGAATCAGGTTTTAGAACTTGGACCGGTGAAGGCACTGGTTCCTTACTATAACTTTGATTGATCATCTGGAAGGTCGTTTTAGCTATTGCTCTTTTTTAGGCAGATCGTATCTTGTTCCAGAAAGGAGAAAAAGCAGGAGACAATATGATGATAGAATGCATGATTACCTATTGCTCATTTCACGCACAGTTTGAACTTGAAAGTGTTGCTTTTATTCAAAAGCGCTAACTGGTGATGTCAAAGTTAACTCGCGAAGATGCTCAAAGGTTTTATCGCCTTCGACTTTCTTGCAGCTAAATTTAAGAAACCTCGAGTGCCATACACTCACTTTTGGGACTTCAGTTTAGCTCGAGATAATGTTTCCTTAAACTGCGACGGAGGATCGATATGCCGAACGGCTTCAAGCTGCTTTGCTCATTCTATTCGGCCACGGAGAAGTGAGACTTTATGGACGGTGCTTCATTTTGTTGTAACGGAAGTGAATGTTCAAGAAATGGAGTCCTGATTTGAACTTGTAATGGTGATTTTGTTTTATGCTGCATGGATACTGTATCTTTCTTGGTAGAAAACATGAAGTTACTTGGTCAGTCTAGTTATACTTTTCTTTATTTTAAGAATTTTTTGTCTCTTATAAGCATCATTGTTCTGCACCAAGGGAAAGACAAATTCATATAGATTGTATCTTGCTAGAGTAGCCCTCCATAACAATAGCCGTCATCTCAGTAAAAGTTGATTATCTACTTTTTTTTAATTGATAGGTTGAATATTGACTTTACTCTGTTTGTTTTCCTATCAAATGCACGGTTTAAATTGTCCATTGAAAAATAATTGGCATATTAAAAATATCTCTCCTGTTTTTTCAATTTTCTTTTAAACTTTTTGTTCAGCCATCTGCGAGGTCCAACGAAGGTAATTAACAAGAAAGTTATTATTTGTAAGGAGTATGGTTTGTTTAAGAGAGGAAGGAATAAAAGTTACACATTTTTCTATATTATAATCTATAATCGATATAATTTGTGAAAGAAATTTTGATTATTTGGCGAAATGACAGGAAACTGCCAAGCTGCTTTCGCTATGATTTACACGTCTCTGATCAAGATATGACTCTGTATACACTTCTTTATAACAAGTTGAGAGACTGAAAAAAAATATTTTGAAATTCAATCGAAATTGTTCAGTCTAAAAATTACCGTGTTTTTTTTTAAGTCTAAAAATTACCAAGTTGCGCAATTTCTGAACTTTTGCGTATACTCTTCTCTTTCTTCATTCTCTCTAATCTTCTACTATCTATTATTAAAGTCGAAACTAAAAGAACATTCGCTCTTGTAGCGCCGTCGGTATCATTTTCCTCACACTTACCGGACCTCTTCAAACGCCCCTAGCAAATGATATCCTCAATACAGATCAAAATTTTAAAAACCTTCAAATATGATGTGACAGATAAATACATTTGGGAAACAAATATATTAGAAATTGAATTGGTTGGATCAGACAGTTGCTGTACTGTTTTATATACACCGGAATGGTAATCATCCAAAGATCCTTTCCCTTCTCAACTTTCAAATTGCAGGATCATAACACTCTGAATACGGATCAAAATTTTCAGCCTTTAGGGCAATGGACAAGGTTATATGAAAAATTTTACAGTAGTAAATAGTTAAAATGGGATATGGTTCATCAATATCATAGTGCAGTTAGGCAAATAGACAAAATCATGATATGTAAAAACTCAGTTCCCTCTGTGCCAATTTTTCAGCATAGAAAAAGTATATGACATGATCGGGATGCATCACCGTGGACCAGATAAAATAGAGGGTACCACAGAAATGGTATGAACAAATTCAACCCTTTCTTGTCCAATCCTTACACTGTCATTCGTGAAGGTGGGATATAAGAAGTTATAGTCTAGGTCATTTGGGACTTCCATCACTCCTTCCAGGACTTTGAGGAGGTTCGACATGGAAGGCCTCTTTGCATAATCAACTTGCAAGCACCATGTGGCGAGCCTCATCACATCGATCACGTGAGGTCTATTCAGTTGCATATCTTCGCTATTTTTATTGATCATATCCGACAGTTGTCCTTCTTCGCTCTTTCTCTTAAAAACTCCTAACAAATGCATATCTTCCTGATTTTGAGATTCTTTGAAAACCTTCCTTCCACAGACTATTTCTAGAATTACCAAACCGAAGCTCTAAATATCTACTTTCTCAGTAATCGATGCGTGTAGCCATTCCGGGGCCAAATAGCCTGGAGTTCCCCTCATTGTGGTCATGATTTGGCTTTGGTCCCTATCAATTAGCTTAGACAAGCCAAAATCTGCAATCTTAGCATTAAAGTTTCCAAGAGTTGTTTTGGGGCTTAATATCCATGTGGATGATCTTCCAACTACATTGTTCATGGAGATAACTTAGACCCCTTGCTATATCACAAATGATGTTCCTCCTCTGTCGCCAATCAAGCACAAATGACTCATCTGATTTATGAAAGATCCATTTATCTAGGGACCTTTTGGACGTGTATTCATAGACAAGCAATCTGTGAGACCTCTCGGCAGAAAATCCAACGAGCTGTACCAAGTTCACACGATGGATATTGCCAATGGTCTCAACCTCAGCAAGAAAAGATTTCTTACTCTGGCTTAAAACTTTGAGGTGCTTCACGGCGACTTTGGTGTCGTTAGCTAGAGTCTCTTGATAAACGGAGCCAAATCCACCCTCACCGAGCCTCTTATTGAAATCCTCGGTTATGGCGTTTAAGTTGTCATAGTTGAATCTCTTAGGTGCTGTAGCTAGATCAAGGCAGTCCTCTTCGGCCTCGTCGACACCTTTCTCCTCTTCGACCTCATGGGCGCCTTTGGTTAATAACCATTTTTTAATAACATTAAGAAAGATGAAGACTAAGAGTGATCCGAGGCTACAAGAGATGATTACTATCAGAACGACATGTACCATTTTAACGTTCTTAGGAGAAGCATGAGCTTCATCTGTATTGGGATTATTAGGAGGTTCACTGGGAAGATAATTAGGAGGTTCACTTCGAATGGAAGGAATCTGAATTTCACTCTGGGGATGCTGCACTTTAAGTAAAACAGTAGACTGTTGAATCGGATCTATCGGGTATGCAAGTGAAAATACCTGAGATAATACTAAGTAGCATGAACCTGAAAATCCAGCGCTATCTTCCACACGTTCAAAAATAGCCGCTCGGCATGAACAGTTGTTCGCAAAAGCCTTCATGCAGCTCTCCTTATCTATATTTCCAAGATCCGGGGCGCTTCGGGGATCTGCCCTGTAGGTGAAGTAAGTATACCCGCCGACCTCCAAAAAGGCTTGAGATTGCGAATATTCACAAGACAAAGGAACCAGTTCGGAGCACCTGAGGCTACCTACTAAATCATCTTGTGGCTTGAAGAAGCCATCCGGACAACTACAATTCCCATGTGCATCACAAATTCCATAACGCCCACAAACCATTGGATAACCGCAATCCCCAATGCAGTCTGTTAGAATATCATGTGTCATAAGCCACCCATTATGAATCTGCCAATACACCTTCAGATGTCCATCAGATTCAAACCTCAAGTACTGCATAGCTGCAGACGAATTAAGACCAGAAAACAAAGCATCGTTTCTCACGAAATTTACAAACAATGCAATTTGTCCGTGGGTGAATTCAACATAACTAGAGTAATTGCTTGTGTTTGGAAAATTTATGCGCAATGGGTAATAAACCTGCGGAGGGTCAGTCTCCATCTGGGCAAATAAACCTTCAGTAGTAAGAGAAAGCGAAAACAAACCCGGTTCGCTCACGTTTGTCTCAGAATGACTCGGGGTCAATTTCTGCCCCACTCTCAATTTCTGTCCAGGGAGTAGCGTGTCCATAGGATCATCGAAGGACTCCCACACCGCAGTGTCATTCTCATCGAACAGCACCAGGTTTCCTGCGTCTGTCAATTTCATGCCAGCAACAGACTTACCAGAAGTTTGGGTTGACCACACGACAGAACCATCGGCATCTTTCAATACCTGATCTCCGCCTTCCGTGAGCTCCAAAGTAGACTGGTTTCCAACAGGACGGTTCCAATTAGCAGACCACACCACAGGATTCGCGCTGATCAAAGTGCGCGTGTCAGTTTGAAAAATGAATACGGCGAAAAAGTAACTTTCCCTAAAACCTTCGCTAAAGAAGCCACAGGCGAGTGACCAGCCAAGATGGCCCCGCAGAAGAACGGGGATCACGTCAATGAGGCCCGCATTGATGGCATCAGAACTGTTTAGAATCCATGTGGTGTTAAGGCCTGCGGTTGGATAGATGTTTGCTTGGGCGCCGATCAAACCGAAGAGAAATGTTAGGACGAAAGTGCTGGAGGGTGTGAGGATAGTGCGATCTTATCAAAAACGCGAAGCAGGAGTGGAATGAGAAGAGCAGAAGACGGAAACAAGAAACTGAATTCTAAATAGCAGGTGAAACTGCCCTTATTGTAAGCACCATTGGGAAGTCCAAAACAAACTTGTTCTCTTCACTTCACAGTATGCTCTCAGCCCTGTATGCCGATGGCATCCATACTCAGCATGATTCCAAAAACCTAATTCCATGCTACTTAGAAAGCCAAAGCGAGATTGAGCACTATAATTAATTTGAAACTGGAGCGCCACTAACATCGGTTTGTCCGAGCTTCATCATCAAATATGCGATCTTTGCTGTGGAATTAACGAGTTGGAATGGACGACGACAGGTGCATATAATTCTGCAAACGATCTCGTAGTTTCAGATAGAATCTAGGGGGCGGCTGTCTTCACTGGATGTTGCAAGTTGTTCTTTTGATGAAACGATCAACTAGGATAGCAGCTGTTTGAGTGGAAGTAAATGGTCAGTACATGGGATAGAACAAGTAAGGCTAGTGATCATGATGAGTAAGATCAAGAATGAGTATGCATACCCTTTTTAAGTTTAGAGGTTTCGTTAGCTTTTACCCTAAAAAGATTCAAAGTCAATTGAGATGACAATTGGCGGAGCTGGCCCCGAGGGCTTAACAATAAAGAAACTTGAGTGGCCCTAATGCTATCCTGTGAAGAAAATTAAATTTTCTCTTTAATACTCTATATGTAAAAGATTGTTTCCCTATTATTATTTTCAAGATTGCATTTATTAAACATAGCCCTCGTTAGATTACAAGTGTATATATTATGTAAAAACATCTTAACTATTTCGAGACACTCGATGATAGTATTGAAGTACTTCCATCCATCGCGAATGTTTATCTTCCTTATTGAAGTTGATGCAATTAAGTTAATTAAAAAAGATATAATCACATAAAAGACTCCCATAAGAAAAAAAAGGATCTGCTAAAAGAGAGGGTACCACAGAAATGGTGTCCACAAATTCAACACCCTCTTGTCCAATCCTTACATTCTCATTCGTGAAGATGGGATATAATAATCTATACTCTAGGTTATCCGGGACTTTCATTACTCCTTCTAGGACTTTGATGACTGTCGACATGGAAGGTCTCTTTGTGAAATCAAATTTCAAGCACCATATGGCGAACCTCATCATGTCGATCACGTGAGGTTTGTTAAGTTGCATATCCTCACAATTCTTATCGATCATATCCGACAGTTGTCTTTCTTTGCTTTTTCTCTTAAAAAGACTTCTAACAAGTACATATCTTCCTGATTATGAGATTCCTTGAAAATTTTTCTTCCACGGACTATCTCTAGAATTACAACACTGAAACTATAGACGTCCACTTTCTCAGTAATTGATGCATGTAGCCATTCCGGGGTTAAATAGCCTTGAGTTCCCCTCATTGTGGCCACAATTTGGGTTTGGTCCCTATCAATTAGCTTAGACAAACCAAAATCTGCAACCTTAGCATTAAATTTGTCATCCAAGAGTATATTTTGGGGCTTAATATCCATGTGGACGATCTTCCTAATGCATTGTGCGTGGAGAAAACAGACCCTATGCTATGTCACAAATGATCTTCCTCCTTTGTTGCCAATCAAGCACGGATGACTCATCTGATTTATGAAAAATCCATTTACCTAGGGACTTTTTAGACATGTATTTATAGACAAGCAGCCTGTGAAACTTCTCAGCACAAAATCCAACGAACTGTACCAAGTTCACATGTTGGATATTGCCAATGATCTCAACCTCAGCAAGGAAAGATTTCTTAGTTTGGCTTAAACCTTTGGGGTGCTTCGCGGTGACTTTGGCGCCGTTAGATAGAGTCCCTTGATAAACAGAGCCAAATCCACCCTCACCGAGCCTCTTATTAAAATCCTCGATAATGGCTTTTAAGTCATCGTAGTTGAATCTCCTAGGTGCTCCGGATATTTGATCAAGATAGTCCTCTTCGGCCTCATAGACACCTTTCTCCTCTTCGACCTCATGAACACCTTTGGTTCTAAATGGGCATCTTTTGACGACATTAAAAAAGATGATGGCCAAGAGTGATCCGAGGTCAGAAGTGATGATTACTATCAGAACTTGTTAGTAAAAAGTCGCGGAAGAAATCTACTGGCGTTTCGATGCACACTCGGGAATATAGATTGAATTACTAGCGAATCATTGACGAATCTATAATTTCACAATCGTCCAAATATAATCACGAGGAAAATATTCTTGTTCCATAATATTAATACCCATCGCCTTCTCAAAATAATAATGAAACCCTTTGTGTTCTATTGAAAGAGAGGAGAACGTAGGTTCTTTTTCTATACGTATGCGTTATTTTTTCTCTCTCAACGGGAAATTATCTTAACTTCCCTTAGAAGACAACTTACACCCTTTGAAAGGGCCTCTCATACACGCACCCCATCATGAACGAACCAGTGCCATTGGAACACATCGAAATATAACAAGAACGGCATGTGCCGTTTTACTGTTTTTAGGAGAAAGCATGAGGTTCATCTGTGTTGGGATGATCAGGAGGTTCACTTGGTTTTCATTCGAGGAATTCTTCCCTTTGATGAAAGTAGTAGATAGTCCAATTGTATATAACTCGTATGCAAGCAAAATTACCCGACATACTAAGTAGCATGTCCCTCCCACGGTGTCGAAAATAGCCATTGGGCACGTACAGTTGTTCGCGCAAACCTTTTTGCAGCTCTCCTCATCTAGCGTTACATGATCCGGGACGCTTTGGTGATCTGCCCTGTAGCTACAGGTGAGATTAGTAGTCCCACCAACCTCCAAAAAGCTTTGAAAGTGCGAATCTTCACAAGACAAAGGAACCACTTCGGAGCACCCGAACTGAGGATTCAAACTATCTATTGGCTTGAAGAAGCCATCCGGGCACCTACACTGCCCATCTGCATGACAGATTCCATAATGCCCACAAACCATATCGGATAACCGCACCTCCCAAGGAAGTCTGTTAGAGTATCACGAGTAATACTCCACCCATTTTGATGCAGCTGATACACCCTCAGGTGCCCTTCAGATTTGAACTTCAAGTACTGCACAGCCGACGACAAATTAATACCAGAAGGCAGAGAACCATTTCTCGCGAAATTCACAAACAATGCAATTTGTCACCCTTTCGTAGTCAGAGAAAGCGAATAGACACCCGGTTCAGTCATGTTTGTCGTGGAATCACTAGGGGTCAATTTCTGCCCTACCCTCAATTTCCGTCCTGGGAGTAGCGTGTCCTTAGGGTCATTGAAGGACTCCCACACCGCAGTGTTGTTCTCATCGAACAGCATCAGGTTTCCAGTGTTTGTCAACTTGATACCAGCAACAGACTTACCGTAAGTTTGGATTGACCATGCGACGAAACCATCGGCATCTTTCAATACCAAATCTTCACCTACTGTGAGCTCCAGGATGGCCTGGCTTCCAACAGGATGGCTCCTATTAGCAGACCACCCCACTGCTAGAGCCACGTTCACGTTGATAATAGAGCACGGGTCGGTTTGAACAATGAAAGCGGCGAAAAGTAACTTTCCGCAAAAGTTCGACTATAGAAGCCACAGACAAATGACCAGCCATTATGGTGCCGCAGAAGAATGGGGATCGTGCTAACACTGGCCAAATCGAATATGATATTATTAACATCAGATATGGTTGCAATCCATGTGGTGTTAAGGCCTCGGTTGGATAGTCGCCAGCTTGGGGGCCGATAAAAAGTATGTTAAGACAAAAAGGCTGGAGGGTGTGAGCATAGTGTGAAATTATCAAAAACGCAAAGCAGGAGGGAAACGAGAAGAGCAGAAAACGGAAACAAGAATCTGAATTCTAAATGGAAGGTGGAACTGCCATTATTGTAAGCACCATTGGGAAGTCCAGAAAAACTTAATTTCTTCACAGTATGCGCTCAGCCCTGTATGCCGAAGGCATCCATACTCAGTATGATTCCAAAAAACTAATTCCAACCTACTTAGAAAGCCAAACCGAGATTGAGGACTATAATTAATTCGAAACTAGAGCGCCTGATGTGAAGACACTAACATTGGTTTGTCCGAGCTTCATCATCAATTAGGTAATCCTTGCTGTGGAGTCAATGACTTGAACTGGACAACGAAAGGCGTATAGTTCTGCAATTAATCTCCTGGTTTCATTTGACCAAAAAAAAATCTCATTGTTTTAGATAGAATCTAGGGGCGGCCTTCTTCATTGGATGTTACAAATTGTTCTTTTGATGAAACGATCAACTACGATGGCACCTGTTTGCTCTTGCTACCAAGCGCATTCTCATAATTTCAAGTTGCTAGGAGTAGGATGTTAGAGCACAGGTAGTATTATTCCGAGGCAAACTACAGGGAGCAAAAAAATGGAGACGAGGAATTTCTGTTACAATTGATCCCTTGTTCTATACTTGACATTTTAGTTGTCGACTTCGATTTACTAATGTACAGAAGACAAATAATGGAAACTCAATGCAGAAGTACTTTTGGGACACACAAAAAACAAAGATCTGAAAACATTAAAATAAACAAATGGATGAGACGACCATAGTTATGAGACGAGTCTTAATTTTTTGGCCAGAGTTGTTATTAGATGAGTTACTTTAACTAGAATAGTATAAATCATCCAAACAATAATTGGGAAGAAGAAAACTATTAAACTTAAAAAGGGAATGCATATTTCTAGTAAATGAAACTATGGAAACTTTTTTCGGGTTTTTTATAAAGTCGGTTTTATGATAAGTAAAAACAGTGAACTTGGACGAAAATTAAAATAAACGGAAAAAAGAAGAAGAAGATATTGAACATAGGCTACATCCTACACTAACAACATAACTGAGAAACGTATTTTTAAGATGGAAAGGACGAAACCTTGGAATAAAGCAAGCAGTAAAAATATGAATCTGGTTAGATGTGATACAGTGACTGCACTTAGATATGAAGAGCTTCCCTTCTGTTTCTGCAATATACAGATACTTGATTAAATTGTACAGGAATCTCCCTTCTAGTGTCGAACTAGATGAGTGACCTGCAGTTGTATATTGACATGCTATTAAACATAATGCTTGTTGCATTTCTCCGTGGGCTAGGAAGGTTTTTTTTTTTTTTCATATTTTGGGTCCCCAAGGGAAAAAAAATTATTGAATTTAACTGTCCATTGATTGACGTAGTTGATGATTGCTTAAAAAATAAATGATAGATTTGTTCTTAACTCTATGAGTGGAAGCAAATAGTCAGTAAATGGGTTAGAACAAATAAGGATAGTGATCATGATGAGCTCGGTTTTTTCTCCGTTACACAGCATTGCCAACTGTCATTTGCACAATCCTGGCAGAATTTGGCTTCCGAGGGACCTATCAACATTGTCTGAACCAATTAAAGAGCTTGATATATTGCTAATGCAGGTGATTTTAGTGTCTCTAAGTGTATAAATTCTTTTAAGTGCAAAGAAGTATCGTTGTTCTTGCCTCTTGAAAGATCAGGTTGTTGAAAGTCTTTACTTATTTTTAGATAACTGCAGGGTTGCCTTTGGATATCATGCCAGGGCTGAATGACCAGCAAACTTTTCCTTGCCTCAGCAGGTTTGGCATCTTCCAATATTGTTAAATACGTCGATGCTCAATTATAGCAGTTCTTGCTAACTCTGGTTTTGATTCAGCCTCTCAACAGATGCCTTTCCCCTGGTTCCTCAGCCTATAACACATTCAGATCTTGTACAAATCCTCATTGTTTTGAGCTTGACACAATAAGGTAAGTATTTCATAATTTGACTGAAGACATGCATGCATTAATCTAATTTCACCTGGGGTTTTTTCTTTCAGGTTTCTCGGTACATCAGGTCAAAACATTGATGTTCTATAGAAGTACTCTGAAGCAAAAAATAAGCTTGAATTCATGAAAAGAACATTGAGATGAAGACATCTCGCTCCAACAGCACCTAATACTCTGGGTAAATTTGCATTTTCTGGTATTCTCGACTTAGCACTAATTCGAAAGACATTGGCTTTATGTTAACAAAAACTTAATGAAAAGGGTGTCTGGCCTAATGGCAGAGCATCATGTAGAGAATAGATGGCTTAAGGTTTTTTTGAGGCACTCTTGTTCTTTCCCCATTATTGGACTGATCTTACATAATCGCGAAGCAGGCTGCTATCCTTTCACTGATGGGGATCCTTTTCTAATTGAGAGCTGTCCTCATAGATGGCTTAAGGCTTTTTTCAGTCACTCTTGTTGTGTTATGGTCCCTTTTCGTTCTGTGCGTCAGTATTTCTTCGGAAGTATCTGGATATATGAAAAGTTTTTTCTTAACTATATTATCTGATTTTCTAGATGTTGTTCTGCAACTTTTGCAATCAATGTTATGGCATGTTAGTCTGCTTCTGCAAATAATGTCTTCTTGAAATGGTAAATTGCTGGGATGAAACTGATGTTTGAATCATCACAAGTATAGATGACAAAAGATTATACCGGAAGGGGGAAAACACAATTGGATGAAGAGAAATTGCACCTTATGCTGGGGCTCATGATATCTGGCTATCTCCTCACCTCATCGAAGATTCATGACAAAGTGAGCCTCGGTTCAATTCTTGTAATTTATTGGAATAACAAAGTAAAAAATTATCACTATTTACATTAAAATGTGTATCTTTTGTCGTTTTACTGTAATCTACCATCAAATCTCCCTCCATGCAGAGTGTTTTCTACATTCTAGGACGATAAGTGAGTGATTGCATTTCCTAAAGCCTGCTTATTTCACAACTTCACAAGCAGTTTAGATGCTTGTCTGTTCATGATAGACCCTTAGGTGGGGGAGGATTTTGAAGCATGAAAGGAAGCTTGAGAATCTGCTTTAGATCTTGAACCGGTGAAGGGACTGGCTCCTTATTGTAGCTTTGATTGATCATCGGTGGAGGTCGTTTTAGCTACTGCACATTTTAAGGCAGATTGCATCTTGTTCCAGAAATGAGAAACAGCAGGACACAATATGATGATAGAAATGCATAATGAGCTGCAAATTTGGTGGTTAAGCATACTTTATCATCGCATTCACTGTCTGAAATTGAAAGCGCTTTTGTTCAAAGCAATAACTGGTAATGACAAAGTAATCTGGAAAGATATCACCCGACGATGCTCAAATATTTATCGCTTTCCGATTTTTTTTGCAGCTAAACTTAAGAAACCTCAAGTGCCATACACTCACTTTCGAGACTTTAGTTTAGCTCCAGATGATGTTTCCTTAAAACTACGACAGAGGATTGATTGATATGGCGAACAGCTTCAATCTATCTAGTTGAATTTGCTTTTTACATAACGTTCCCTAGACACCATGCAAGGAGAATGATTGGTTTAAGAGAACTTTAAAGTTACTAATTTGAGACGCTTGATGACGGTATCGAAGTTCTTTCATCCGTCGCGGATTTTTATTTTCCTTATTGAAGTGAATGCGATAACGAACCTCTAACTTAATTATAATAAATTATTAATGAATAGAAATTAAGTTATTGCTCAAGAAAAAAAATTAATTGCTCAAGAAAACTAATCTTATCAAGGATCTAGTAAAGTTGAATTTCTTGTTCTATCGAAAAATTAATTTTTAGCTCTTCAGCCAAATGCCAAACGCCCAAATAAAATACTTTGTTTACTTTTTTTAGGTCGAAAAAATAATTTGTTGATAAAACGAGAATTGATGCGTTACAAATTGAATGAATTGTGAAACTCTGGGGGCAATCTGTCACGTCCCAAAACATTTTGGGGACCAAAATGCAATTCGCCGAAACTCATCAGGGACGTCTCTTCTTCTTCCTTACCAGTCCCACCACCGTCGCGGCAATCAAGGACAGGAGCTTCCATCTCCGCCCTCAACGGCGCCGCCGTGGCCGCCGACGCCGCCGCGCCGAGCGCCCAATCTTCGTCTTCATAGCCTTCCTCCGCCCAGCCGTAACTGTTGCAGCGCTCATCTCGCCTCAAGATCTCTGCACACTCGGCCGCCGCAACACCGTCGCGCTCAAGCCACCTGGTCGCCGTCGCGGACGAACCACGCATTGCGCTCTCTCTTATTGCATTCGCGCGCGCGCGCGCGCGTTCTTACCCCCGTCATGCAAGACTCGTTGCGCCGCGAGTCGCCCTTTGAGGCCTTCAAGCTCGACCAGCGAGCTCACCCGGCCGGCGATTCCCGTCGAGTCGGGACGGTGAAGTACGTCGGACCGGTGGAGGGCCACGGCGGGACGTGGGTGGGGGTGGATTGGGACAATGGCGAGGGCAAGCACAACGGGTCCATCAATGGGGTCCGATATTTCCGGGCCAAGTCCGAGAAGTCCGGGTCGTTTGTTCGGATCCAGAGCCTGAGCGGCGGCATTTCCTTGCTGGAGGCCCTCTACGTCAGATACCGCGGCGAGTCTACTAAGGAAGAGGAGGGTATGCGAGCTCTTTTCTTGTGCTGGCTAGTGTATTTTTGCAGTCCGGTTGGACTAATGTGTGGAAACTCTGGTTGTGCATACACACATTGTTGCCCCTCGCGTTTTAGAGCTCGATCGGAACCGAGAAGAGTGGTTAGAGATTATGCATTTGTTTTCCTCTGAGAATGGTACTCCGATAAATGGGGATTCAAGCTTGGTTTTGACTCTTGATTCGATGTAGTAAGTAATTCATTTAACTTTTTTCCTAATTCTTACAGGAGAGCTAGGTGCAAATATCGAGATTCTGAATCCCGATTGTGTGAAATTTTGATTTGTAGAACAGAGTAGGATGCCTCTAGTAAGTTCCAAGTTGCCTTAGGTAATGAGTGGGCAAAGTTGTTTGCATGATGAGATGCTTGAAACAACTGCGTGCGATCATAGTGCTGACCAAAATGAGTTTTCGCCTCCCAGAGACGTCATGTGTTAAATCTGATAAGCATGTTATTTGACAAATATTAAGTCTTATTCATGAGGCTCGGTGAAGAGATGGCACTTTGGGAATTCTCGCGTAAACTAAGTTTATTGAATCCCTATCTTCGATTTGTTGTAGTAGAGTGAATTCTTAATAAAAGATGAATTCGACTGTGCCATAAGAAGTTTTAATGATGATTAGGCTGATAAGGCACTGCACCTTAATGGCTTTCACTGTGGTTTTATTTAAGCAGACTGAGTGGGATTTTACTGATTTTTGCAGGAGTGGGAGATGTGTTAAATAGTCTTGGTTCTGTTATTTAGTTAATGTCACGGAGGAGAAGCCACCACCACTGTAAAGGACTAAGTGCTTATCGACCTGTTTTGGGGAACATCTGGGGGGCGATTTTCGTGAACATTTTGTAGGTAGACACATTATGGATGTGTATTTTCGTTGTCTCCACCCATATAACCTTAGTGGTGTGAGTTGAATTTGGTCACTGGAGAGGTAATGAATCAAAAAGTCTGTTGATTGGAATCATTTTGTCAAGAACCTATTTGGTTAATTCCTTCCTTGCTAGGCCCTCCCTAGACATGGTTCAGCGATGTATATCGTTTAGGCCCTGAATTGAATCGGATTTGCATGATGGATATTCATTTGAACTCTGATTTTTCATCATCTCCTTGTGTGATGCAGATGACATGTATGTCCTCTCAACAAGTAACAAGCGTGTATCAGTTGAGCTTGTTGGTATGGATAAGATACAGGACAAATTAAGCCGGTTTGAGGAGTTAAAAGCTGTATCACTACCATACTTAGGTGTTAGCTCTTTGGGTGAACCATGCAAAATCAGTGCCACTATACCAAGTAAGGTTATTTTTCTCTTTTCTCATGATACAATTTCTTTCGCTACCTTTCTGAACATTCTCAATTTTTGGAATCTTATCTGTTTTCGGTTTTTTAGAATAATTCTTTCTCTACAAAACATATTGAGAAGTCAATTTATGCTGCAACTTGTTGTTCCTGCCATTTTATAAGTCCTGGGATTAGATTTTGGCTGCTGTTATGTAAGATGATGACTACATCTGCTTCCCTTATCTGTACAAAAGATTTTTTATCTTTTGTTCTGCATCAGAGGTTTGTGGAAAGAATCATCAAGAATTTTGGTCACCACTGTAGGTTGTTCATGAGGTCCGTTGCAACTTACCAGTGTTAACATTAATTTGTAACTCCAGGGTTTGATAGCTTTAATCGGGCAATGTCCTGCATGTCATGAGTTCTATTTCTTTCCCTTTTCTTTTTTCTTTTTTAATTTTCTTAAAAAACTAAAAATTTGATTGTCAAATTGATCAACAGAGTTCAATAAATCAATTTGATGTGATCCTTGGGTTTTGAAGTCTCTTTGAATTATTATAATACGAACAGAAGAAGAAACTATTAGCTGTAAAAAAATCAGAAAGACCTTTTTGAACTCTAGTATCAAGTTGGCCACTCTGAACAGTCATTTATTAAATGTTTACAGTTTAAATCGTTTCTTTTGAATAAAATTAGTTAAATCATGGCTGTTATTATGGTAAATTTAGGGGAGAAAACAGCCACTGAATTTTCACATAGGAAGTAGAGTGCACAGTGCGTAGTTTGTGAGAGAGAGAGAGGGAGGTGAAAATGAGGGTAGGTGGCTAGTCTAATATGATAAAAAATACTAAAATATTACTCATGAGCTTGCTTTGTTCGGGGGAATGAGCTTCTCACTTCCACATTTGTTCTTTGGAGTGTTATTGGATTTAATCTATCTAAGGCTTTGGAGGAGCAGTTGAGTGGGCCAGGGCCCCTGCTTGCCCCACTTTGCCTCCATCTCTGTGTACGAATATGTTGTAAAATACTTCTTTTAGGTCATTGTCTAGGGAGTTTCATATCAGAAGTAAGATAGTTTTGCTAGATGCGAGTTGAGAATGTTATGCTTAGCATGATTGGCCCATTTTCTAGAACTCATCTAACAAAATTTTACATGCGCATTAGTTGGTGTTTCAAGGAATGGTACTAACTTTGTCAGTCTTTTGAGAATATTATGTCTCATGCAGAATTTAGTGACTTTGTGGTGTCTCGATAGCTTTTAATCAAGTCAAATCGTTATCAGGCGACAAACATGCTTTTTATTCCTTGATCATTTCACTTGCTAATCTTTATGCCAATCTTTCCAAAATTTATGGGCCTATTTGGTTCAACTTTGCAAATGAGCCTTAGGAGAATGCAAATACCTTTAGGTTAAAGCCTCTTGGGGAAATACAAATGGTGTTTGGTCAAAAAAACCTTTGTGAAGCTCCTTTGGCCCAAGTAATGTTTGGCTAATTTTTTTTTTTGCAAAGGGCTTTGGGATTTTCTTTTTTATCAAAAAAAAAAAGCTTACCCTTCGCCGGAGCCGGCGAAGGGTTACGGCAGCCGGCGAGCTAGATTTGGCACTGGCGGCCATCGCCTGAGGTCAGGCGACCCTCGTCAAGGGTCACGGGACCCAAGCAGCCATCGCTTGGGGTCGGGCAACCTCATTGGCCCCTCGTCGGCCCTTTGCCATCCAGATCTGGTGTCATCGGCCCTCACCAGAGCGCAAGAAGATGAACAGTAACAAAGGGGCAAAACCGGAATATTAAAGAATAAATGAGGGTAGTTTGGGAAGTAAAAAATTGGTTTTAGCATTTGCCGAATGCTGAAAGCCCAAATGTTGGCTTTTGAGCTTTAAGCATTCCCAACGTTGGCTTTCGGCCAAAAGCCTATTTGGAATGCTTGCCAAATGCTCCAGCATTTCCTCAAGGGGCTTTCGAGCCCAAGAGCCCCTTGGGAATGCTGAACCAAACGGGGCCTATGCACCATCTCTTTCACAAACATAAGCGTGAGTTTCCATTGTCCTATTTTTTGTTTGGGATAGTAAAAGAGAAATCAAAAGGCTACCTGGGGGTTGGCCTTCATATGCAAAACTAGATGCAAGGTACATAGTATCAAATCAAACGAAGAATAGTGATCTTGTGGGAACCAAAAACTATGTCCATCTGTTTTTCACAAAATCACTACTAGACTCTCGATTTTCTAAAGGCCTAAGATTTCTCTTCCTTCAAACTATCAAAAAGTTGCTAAAGGGATAGTTGAAAGCATTCGGTTCTTGTCCTTATCTTCTCCAAAATGCAGACCTTTGCACGACCTACACAGAATGGAATTGTTGCTTCTCAATAATTCAACCATGAAAGCATCCCTCCTGGCTGCAAGTGTTGAAGTAAGCTAACAGGAAATTCTCCTTTTTGGTGACCATATCCAACAAATACTGTCTTTCTGTTGCCTCAATTTATCAAACCTATGCAAAATTTCATAGAAACTCTGGATTGTTTCATCTCTTAGTCATGAGCAATCTTTGGACGAAAACATCCTCTCCTCCAGATAAGAAAGATTGTGTAACACCTTAATCCTACTTTAGATGGAAGAGAGATTGTGGCTTGGTACTTTAGGTAGAGAGAGACCTGCTCCCAAAATGGTCACCACCTAAGATTAGTTTTGCAGACTTGATTCGCGTAAATTGATTGCCAAGTCATCACAAATGGTATTGGTGTGTTACAGCAGCTGGAAGTGTGGTAACTAAGAGTCACATAAGATAAAGCGGTACTCATATACTTATTTTGCACAAGTTTTAATCTTGTAGGCATTTACCCTTTCTTAACCAAGTAGACTTGTCAATGCTTCTATATTTGGTGAAATGACATTACACTCGTGATGCTTATATTGCAGATCTGAAGGAGCTAGATTTGACAGGAAATTTGCTTTCTGAGTGGAAGGTACTCTTGCTAATCCCATTTTGATCGACCTTTCATTGTCATTAAGGCTGCAAATTATAGATTCCTGTATTTGCTTAACTAAAATTGTTGAAGCAATTTTTTGTTTACCTCTTTCTACATATACAAATGAGAACTGTTCTAGTACATGAAGAATATAAAATTATATGGATACAAAGGCTAAAAACCAGACTATTAGAACAGAAACTATGAAGAAGGAAAATTAGTGCATGAAGACCATAAAAATTTAACTAAAAACTAGAAAGTGGATACTTGGATCCTCAAATTGCTCCTCTTCTGAATTCTTTCGACATGCACCACAAGAAGCAAAGTGACATATCGCTTACAGATATTTTGGGATGATGTGACCCAATGGAGAAACTTCTGTGCTGAAAAATTTGAAGAGGGATGCTCTGCATAACCCACTGTAAACATTATGAGCTGTTGCTCATTACCACACTAGCGGAAACTATGTTCTTCCCCTGACTCTACACAAGTAACACCTTTCAATAAAAAATTTTGGCCAATTTCTTTTCTTTTTCTTATCTTTTTGTATTTTGTTTATTTGGGGTGGAATTGGATGCAACTTTGTGGACGGGTAAGGAAAATGGTTAGAAACAGTGATCACTGACTGGTTGCCACCCAATTTGGTTAAAGAACATGTAAACAAGGTGATGGTACAATCACTTCTTGTCTGATTGGTGAACGTTCTGTAGTCAGCTGGATGACAGCTGGTAATATTGTTGTCCATGTAATTCATGTGGAAAAAAACCAAATAAACGTAAAGCAGCCACGGCTCTTCGACTCATGTTATTGCATGTGTGCAGCGTTTCAAGAACCAAAATAAACATCACCCTTTGTATTTATGTGCTAATTTAAATGAACCTTTATTTGCAGGATGTTGGCTTGCTATGTGAAACTTTACCAACTCTCGCTGTCCTTAATTTGTCTAACAATTTAATGAGAAAGAATGCTACTGGCATGCCAAAGTTACATCACTTACGCGTACTAGTCTTGAACAATACGGGCATAAGTTGGGAGCAGGTACTCTAATTTTTCCTTAATTATTTTTCTGCAATCTTTTCAACTATTGTTCAGACGTATAATGACACGTTTTGCACTTCCAGGTTGATATGCTTAAAGGTTCACTTCCATCAATTGAAGAGTTGCATCTGATGGGAAATAACATAAGCACAATAGAAGTATGTTACTGTACCATCAATAAAATACCCTGGGATTTCTTTTATGTTTGGTTGTGTACAGCAATAGCAAATAATACTAGAATGCTCATGAACCAATGAATGTGAAATCTTGCCATGGTCACATAATATCAGCAGAGAATAAATGCTAAGCATAAAGGGACATCCTTTTGCTTTTAAGGAAGATCTGATATACCAACCCAAATCAGCCCTAAAAAATCATCAACTTGTGTGTTTGGACGTAGGAACTGGAAAATACACACAATAAGGTATATGATGTTAATGTCATGCACATAATGACAGTAAAGTATTTGTGCATTTTTGAGTTTGTACCATATTCTATTTGTTGTGCACTTCTAATCTTCTAGCTACTGCCACATAATTATTCAGGAGATTGAGAGTCATGGCTTGGCAAAGGGCGTAAATAAGTGGGGAAATTATGTGAGTTGTATCTATGACAAGTAAAAATTAGTCTCTGTAGCAACTGCTTTTTATAAATAATTTCACTAGAAAAAGTATTCACGCAATTATTTCTTTGTTATCATTTAAAACTGCAAGACAATCAATGCAATCTTAACTCTTTGAGAATGAAAGTTGGTCGACACTTTCTCTTCTTTTTGCTGTAGAGATAATATATTACTTTTGTGGTGAAGAAACTTTGGGAATATACCTGGCCGGACTTTTCATATTGCGTAACTAGAAACTATGTCTATAAAAAGATTGGTTGTTTGTGTTTGGTTATCTCTGACAAAATCTTTGTCCCTTTCTACTTCCAAATTATGGGCGACATTCAGATTTTGATTTAACTTTCTGGAGCCACTGTACGATTTCTGTTTTTGTAGTCAGGGTCATCCTTCATAGATGGAAGTTTTGATTCTCTTCGGCTTCTCAACTTGGAAAATAATTCTATAGCTGACTGGGAGGAAATTGTGAAGCTTTCCCAGCTTAGAAGGTGAGGGAGGAGTCCTACAAATATAGGTCCCAATTTTCTTTTCCGGACTGTTTATTAAAATTTGTAACTCGTTTCCCAATTCAGCTTGGAGCAGATACATTTGAACAAGAACAAGTTGAAGCGGATATTTTACCCTGGCAATGATTCAATCGGCAGAAAGCTGAATGAATATGACATTCATAATGAAAGCTTTAAGCCATTCCAAAATTTAAGTTGTCTTCTTCTGGGTACTTATTAAAACTCGTTCACAAGTTGTGTATACCTTATTGTGGCTATCCAGCCAATTTTCATAATAATGCTATTTTGGTTTCTGTTTTAGGGGGCAATTGCGTTGAAGATCTGGAATCTCTTGACTCACTGAACTATTTCCCTAAGCTGGTGGTAAGCATTTCTTTCAGGACAATATGTGCTACTTTTTTTCATTTTCTTTGGTCAGCGAGAAGGTGCAGAAGTTTTTTGGCTGATAAAGAAGAGAAAACTTTAGTTGTGAGATTATGGGGAATCTTGAGTCGTGAGATTAGTGTAGTAGACATAGACACGCTCAAGGTGCCAAACCCGGTGCTTTTAAAGTTTGACTGCTGAATAACCAGTTAAGCAATTGTTTTTTGGTTGAACTGGTAGGATCGGCTGAACCACTGATTCACATCCCTTTTCTCAAAGGTGATGATAAAATGTAGAATGTTTTAACTGACAAAGTTTACTGCTTGGGACTTTTATTTCTTTGGTTTTGAGTTGAACAAACTTTCTTTCTTTGCTTTTTTTCATCTTTATCATCATTTTGAAAGCTAAAATATTGTTCAAATTAGAGAACCGTGTTTGAGATTAGTGGTTCCCAGACAGCAAGTAGGCTAATGCTGGTATAGGCAAATGATCTATTGCTGATGGATGAAACTAAAATGAACTAGGACTAACCCTTCTGCGGCTATCAGGATAAAGCTTGTGCATAACATACTCAAAGGTAGAGGCAAAGATGAGGAAGGCAGAGGCGAAAATTAAGATTGCTTCCAAAACCCAGGATAGCTTGTCAGAAGAAGATGAAGAAAAGTTGCATGCAAAATAAGGAGCCATATAATATGTGTTTTGAAAACCTTGTCCATAACAAGCCTAGAGTAGAACGTGCAAGAATATTATGTGGCAAGCAGTGCTGCCCAACATTTTGCATGCCCTATTTATTTAAAAGGGCATTTATCAATAAAACAAACTATAGAACCAATTGTATTATGGGTCTAGAAGCTGAAGCTTTAACTGATTGGAAAACCCAAACAACTTTTTAGCCAATTACAGATACTTTTGTGATACCAACGAAAATTTTACTATTTAAGCTGGGGAGAATCTGATGATTGACAAGATAAATATGGGAAATCATCCATTGTCATTGAAAGAAAAATATAACACCAAAGTTAAAATTACTAAACCATAGAGATCTTAACTTTCCAAAGCATATAAAGGATGAAATATATCAGAATATACATCTTTTCTTGTCATGGAGTCGTGCTCCTGTATCCAAATTTTGGACACTTTTTTTTATGGCTCCCTATATCCTTAATTTAGAAATTTGGCAAGTTTACGTAACTGAACATAATACTCATGTCCACGTTTGAGTTACATAGTGTGCCTTTTTATTCAGAAAATCGTTGTTGATTAGATCACATTGTTCTTGCAGAGTAGTTTTAATGTAATTTGAGAGTTTCTGTGTTACTAGTAAGTGTACTTCACAAACTTTCTCAGTATATCAACTCTAGAAAAGTCAGAATGTTTGCTTCTGTTAGCTCTACAGAGTTATTCCCTGATATGGGCACTAAGTGGTCATACAAAAATTTCATTTTAGGGGAATACTGTGGGTCTGCTACTGCTTAGTCAATGAGTGATTATATGACTATGAGGATAAAGAATCTGTGCTGACTGCTAATGATTGTTCAATCGTTGCTTTAACCCACAAGTATAGCCATTTGCCTTCCTATTACAGATCATAAAGAATGACAACTAAAATATTAAACTTCTTTTTCTCATATTAAGATTTGGTATTTGTATGTTTTTGATTGCTTGTCCTTCTTTCCTCCTAGGACATTAGGCTTTCTGAAAATCCAATCACTGATCCTGCAAAAGGTGGTGTCCCAAGATTTGTCCAGGTTGCTCGTTTAGCAAGAGTTGAAGTACTAAATGGGAGTGAGGTGAATTTCATCTATAGTTTTGCTTTTCACTTCTTCAGATGTAAATGAACCTTATGTACTCTCCATGTACCTTTCAGGTCAGAGCTCGAGAAAGGAAGGAGTCTGAGATACGGTACGTTTTTTTTTTTAACGATATCCCTTTACTGCTCTTGTCCAGTGCTGGAGGAAAGGCATGCCTTTTAATGAATATTTTGTAGTATCAGGGGGATTGACTCGTGATCTTGTCCAAAATCTCTTTTACGGGGCTTAATGACTGTCCTTTTTGACATTTTAGTGAGCTGGATTAGAGGTGTTTATACAAGAGAAATAGGTGTAATTTATTCTTGAATTTCATTTGCTACAATTGTTGCGTTTAAGAATTAGGGAAGGGATGAGACAGGGTGGCAGTTAATCACTCTGGATGTTGTGTTCTGGTCCTTGCAGGTATGTTCGCCTTGTTATGTCCAGGCACGGTAACAACCCAGAGGAAATGAAGCGTCTCCATCCCAGGTACTTGAAATGGATGGTATGAAGTGGCCTTGTTGAATGTTGGTGTTTTGAGTACTGTAGCATGATAATTAAAATCTTAGATGTAAGAATGGCTTAACTAAGATGATGATATGTGGTTTCCCCCACCTATGGTGATATGGATCACTAACAGTGCCTTCACAGGTCATTTCAAAATCATAATTTATGGCCTGATCTGCATTTGTGATTGTGTAATGTGATTGGATGGCATCTGATTCTCACGTACATTTGGGGGAGTGGCAAATATAATGTGGGTTGAATAATAGCTTCTGTCGTATTCCATTTCCAACCGAAAGAAGCAAAACGCAGGGTATACTTATCTGTGGTCAAATCTCATTATACAACCTAGATCTTGGATAATTGCGTGAATCTTTATATCCTTGAATAGGTTCTGCAACATGTGAAGCTAGAGCATGGGCCGACCCTCACCTTTTCGACATGTTTTCAGCCACTTTTCATAATTTGACCCTTACGACCACATCTTTTCTCGTTCATTTGATTTTTTAACTTGTTTATGACTTTATTAGAGTGTTTCTGGAATAAATAATTCATTTCTTAATTTATTTTATAATATATATCCTTATTTTCAATAAAAATGGGCCAGTCCAAGCCATTTCAGGCCTGAGCGTAGGCCCAAAGGCCTGGACTAGCTTGAACCAAAAAAAAAGAAAGGAGGCTGAAATCCCGGCCCAGGCCTATTCAGGCCTAAACAATCAGTCCAGGCCAGGCAGGCCGGTCTGAATTTTGGGCTCCTGGTATTTTTTGCTCAACCTAGAAGCTGATACTTTCACCAATGTGACGAAACTCAGATTTAGAGCCAATATACGGTCATCTTTCTGCTTATGTGGTTGATGAGTAAATGTGGAGTTGAAACCAATTCCAGATTTATGGAGCTTAAGGATTTTCATGGAATAGAAGATGAAAGGCCATCAAATGCAGCAGTAGGACCCAAGAAAATGTCTTCAGGACTTATATGTAATGATGCTATATCTGTGTCCTTATGTGCTGTTTCATTAGTCATATCACACTGATTTAAATTCCTTGGCAGCAATCACTTTGAAATGCATTGCAGCATCCGTGGGTGAGAAGCCCTTACAAACAAAGAAATTGCCAGCCACCACCACGGTTATGTTCCTGAACTTTCCATAGCTATGTCTTTAATTTGAAGGTCTTTCTAAACTCTGCGATTCATCCGTTTCAGATTGGAAAGCTGAAGCTTCTCTGTGAAAGCATTTTTAATTTAAAGTCCACTGGGCCAATGTTATATCTACAAGAAGAGGTTCGGCTTCATCACTGGATATGCATTTTTCTTAAATCTGTGAATGGCCTCCCTCCCTCTCTTTTAAATCCGTAACTTCAGCTAAGGAACACCTGGGCAAAGAGGATGTTCAGTATCGATACATAATTAGATTGTGATGGCTTTTTTATGTCTTCTTGATCTAGTTAGTTTATAGTGATGAAAATACCTTATTATTTTTTCAATTTCAAAACCTAATCTGAGATGTGTCAATCAGTTAAACTCTTTAACACTCCGAAGGTAAAATTTTGAAAAAAATGGTACATAAGCTCAGCAATCTTAGATGCCAACTCAAAAAATTTTAGACACTATTTTACTGAGTGAAATATTGTTGAGTGTTTTGATAAAAGATCTTTGGGGGGTATGGCTAAGTTTGAATTTGGTAACCACTTATAAAATCTGTTGCAGCACACTTTTGTGATTACCAACATCTTGGAAAGTGATTTTTTAAGAAGATGTGTTTATGGGCCTCCATTTTATGCCTGGACGGCACTGGTAATCCACCCATTTGTGCTTCTTATCACAAAGATGTGGTAGAACACTTGATAGTGACTTAACATCCAAAGTGAAGGGAAATTGAAGTGCAATTTCAGCAGGAATTCCATCTATGCAAAATCCAGGAGTATTTTGTGTGATTTTTAAGTTGCCACTTCAAGGTTCAGGAAAAAAGAAAAAGAAAAAGAGAGAATGTAGGAGCAGTGGTCATACGAGCCTTGTGGGCATATTTTACCCTTCTTTCTCCTGAAATAGATTGATCCTACATGCAGTTGTACGAAACTGTAACTAACTATAGCAAATAGGATAATCATCGGTTCAAATTTATGCTGCAGAAAAAAGGGTTGCTTTTCCTGTCATCATTTTAATTTGGGTCTTGTTAACGAGTGCCCCGAGGACGGCACTTGGCAGTATTAACCATACTTTATAACAGAGCTGTGTGGTCAGTAAGAAGGGAGCCGGTGCCTTACTTCCAATGTACTGATTACATCTAACGCGAGGATGACTGTGTTCTGGAAATAACAAATTTTCTTTATTTGGATGTTTGTTATTAAAATCTGTTTGATTCTACGGTTCACATCCATTTGGCCTTTTTTCCATCTGGTGTCAGTTTACAAGTTCTTGCAATGTTCACGAGCTTCAGAAGCCTCTCTGCATATTGATTGAATTGCTTTCACTCTTCGATGATACAGGGTTCCCCTCTGCCGACATTGCTCGATGACGAAATGGCATCTCTAGTGGACCTCGGAATAGACAGTTCTTCAATTATTCTCATAGATGAAGAGAGCTAGTCAAAGTTACGCGGATGGCTGGGTCCTTTCCACCGGCATGGGCGTGGGGGCATGGGTAATGTCGGACATCATCCAACTCCACAGGATTCATCTTTTCTGGTGATTCATGTTTCCCAACTTATGTTCTTTGCTGTCATTTATATTGAACATTTTTGTAATACTCAGATAATTAGTTTGAGATACTTCATATGCCATGTGAACTGGAAAGATATCTGCAAGGTTTTGAAACTCTTAAAATCATTTTTCCATCTATCTGAGGAGATTGGTCAAGCATGAAGCTGACAGTGTAGTCAAAGTTTGAAAGTCAAGAACAATAACCCCCGTGCCAGTTCAATTTCTGACCGTGTGGTGCAAAATGCAATGCTGATTCGGTTGGCTTTATTTTTCGACACTGATCAGTGTGCTGAGATAAGTCTAAGAAATGAGAATTCCGGGGTGTGTGACCCCACAAATTAGAGTGTCCTTACCGATTGTTCAGGAGACTCTTTGCCAGGAACTGCAGATGCTTAAAAGATTCTAGTGTTAGGGATGCTTTGAAGCCAAGTAACGTCGTGCCGGGAGTGTAAATGAAACAAACTTAGTTTTTGCACTGTCTGTCTTGGCTCGATCTCAGCTTGGGCTCGGGATGAATAGCCCAAGTTTCAGTTTATGGCTGCGCAATCCGAGCCACCATCCACCAGCCAAGTAACCCCAAGCTGTCATGCGGCTACTAGTTTGGAAGAACTGTTTAATGCTCTATTTGCCATGTCGCTACTCCATCCTCTGACCGAATCTCTGTCTACATTGCAAGTAACAACATAACATATTATCGTAGGGAAAGTTCCGAACACTTCTCACATTTCAATTGCATTCGTGTTTTTCCAAACTTTGCACCATCTTTATAATATGGTCCTCGAACTTGTAATTCATATATACAGCAAATTGAAGCCCACATGTTGATAGAAGCCTGATAAACTTTCAATATTTTATCAGTGTCACCGTGATATGAAATGTTATTAAAATTCCGTATAATTACTTTTTTTGCATTATTTTGCCTCGAATTTAATCGGTGCAAAATTGAATTGGCCGTGGTCACACTCGCACCAATTCTTTTCACAACATAATGACAACTTCAACTTGCTAGAGTCATCTCAATCATCTCAAAAAGTCTTGATACAAACTACAAATTTGAAGACCGCATTGGAGATTTGGAAGACTAGAAATGAGAAATGTTATTACTAATAACAAAAAGTCTCAGCTGTTCTTGTAAACGATGAAAATATCTTTTTTGTTTACTCATTTTTTCCTAAGTAAGCTTGGGAAAAAGATTATGTTTTCTATGTCTTATTAGGGTCAGTGCTACTTAAAGTGAACCATAGAGTCAACCCAACTGGGCCCGTTATCTGAAAGACTAGAAACCAAATAAGCCATCAAAGCATGCATATAGCAGATAAAATATTACAGAAGTAGAGGCTCTGCAAAAGCACCCTTTTATGTATATATGGAAGTTACACTCATCAATTACAATCATCAAATGAACTTTGCCTTAAAAGAATCTCGATTCAAAACCAGGCCGAGTTTACCAAGATAAGAAGCTTTTCTATAGTAACATGGTATAAGAACAAACGAATCTTCACGGTAATTCGCTTAGGTTTACCTTCGATAGCCCCAAATCACGAGGAAGAAAAACAGAAAAGTCGGAAAACTCGAGAAAGAAAAATTTCTGCAGATGAAAACCCTCTCCGTGATAAAAGAATCTCTTCTACGACATTCGCCATCCCCCACTTGACAATTAGAAGCACTTTCTGTGAACAATTGATGGCCCCGACTCATCATACTCTGCCTTCGCAATCCACATCTGCGGGTCAGATAAAAAACGGCATGTGATATACTTGCTTTCTGAATAAGTATCCATTAGATGCAGATAGAGGTGCCTACAGGCAAATTATATTAAGGGGAAACAAAAATTTTAAAAGAATAGAGAACGTCAACCACGGCTTCGGAACTTCACATGATTCCTCTTATATAGCAAGCTACTGTCATTACTGTTTGCAGACCTGCTCTAGACTGAACATACTAAACTTTCCACAAGTTCAATCATCTATCAGACCGATAAATGCATCTCTCTTCTCAAATATGCACAGCGAATGAGCATGGATGAGTGAGGTTCATTACCTGCTGGAAGGTGCTGAGGGACGCCAAAATGGAACCACCGATCCAAACACTGTACTTCCTCTCAGGGGGTGCCACCACTTTAATCTTCATGCTACTAGGAGCCAGGGCTGTGATTTCCTTGCTCATTCTATCAGCAATGCCAGGAAACATAGTAGAGCCTCCGCTGAGAACAATGTTGCCATAAAGATCCTTTCTAATATCGACATCGCACTTCATGATAGAGTTGTATGTCGTCTCGTGGATGCCAGCAGCTTCCATGCCTATCATGGATGGTTGGAAGAGCACCTCAGGACAGCGGAACCGTTCAGCTCCAATGGTGATGACCTGTCCATCAGGCAGCTCGTAGCTCTTCTCAACAGATGAACTTGTCTTTGCAGTTTCCAACTCCTGCTCATAGTCAAGAGCAATGTAAGCTAATTTCTCCTTCATGTCCCTCACAATTTCCCGTTCAGCAGTGGTAGTGAAAGAATAGCCACGCTCAGTCAAGATTTTCATCAAGGCATCCGTCAAATCACGGCCTGCCAGGTCGAGACGCAAAATGGCATGTGGGAGGGCATAGCCTTCATATATGGGAACAGTGTGACTCACACCATCTCCGGAGTCCAGAACAATACCTAGACAGAGAAAGGTACACAAATCAAATGAAAATTTGCGGACGCCCATACCACATCCCAATAAAATGATGTTGCATGAGTTGTAACACTGACGAGATTTTAGTTTTACAATGGTGGCATGGTAAATTTGTCTGATGCGATAACTTCAGATACAATCTGCAACAATACATTCCAAACTTTATTTTAAAGCAGCCATTGACCGGAAAGATGGCTAGAATGCCACTCGTGTGACTGATGGCTGCACAAATTTCGTAATGGATATTCACAGGACATTAATTCTCCGATGTAGAAAACGTATGAAATGATGGATGTTCATGTATGTGTGTTTGCACATGCATTCCATATATTGATGCAAACAGTTTTTTCATTGAGTTCAAACAAATTTAGTGCCTATCTTCAATCCTCAAACAGAACAATTTCCCCGACATGAGGTTCTTGAAGATATTTTGCTCCCAAATGACATGGTTTCTCGTGCATCAATTATGCATGATAAACATACAAGCAGAAACTCGTAAAATTGCTTACCAGTTGTACGACCACTGGCATACAGTGAAAGGACAGCCTGAATGGCCACATACATGGCAGGAGTGTTGAATGTCTCAAACATTATTTGAGTCATCTTCTCTCGGTTGGCCTTAGGATTGAGAGGTGCTTCTGTTAGCAAAACAGGATGCTCTTCTGGGGCCACACGGAGCTCATTGTAGAATGTGTGGTGCCAAATCTTCTCCATGTCATCCCAGTTGCTAACGATACCGTGTTCTATCGGGTATTTCAAGGTCAAAATACCTCTCTTCGATTGAGCCTCATCCCCGACATAAGCATCCTTCTGTCCCATACCAACCATAACACCTGTATGGCGAGGCCGACCTACTATGCTAGGGAATACTGCTCTAGGAGCATCATCTCCTGCAAACCCAGCCTGCATTCATAATTGTGAATCAGTCGAGAGCAACCCGAGCTTTTAAGAAATTTCCATTTTCTACGCAAAGCATCTAAGCCAATCGGTGTCGCACGCGACAGAAACCACAGCATTCATTTAACTTTTGTAGAGGAAACAAAATGCTTAATTGACTACCATCATTCCTATCACAGCAAATACAATGTTTGATTGAAATTACTCATGAGCAAATTACCTTGACCATTCCGGTACCATTGTCGCATACAAGAGGCTGAATATCCTCGGAATCTGCCATCTTCTAAACTGCTGCAGAATTGCCCAATATCATGTCAAATGCAATTCGACATAGGAAAATTCGTGAAAACAAGATCAAATAAGGAACTAAAAATTTTATTAGCAATCGCCTTTTGATTATTTCTTTTTTTGTGAAGGAACAAGCGCCTTTTAACTATTTCTGTTAACATTACAAATGCAAATCCAGGTGAGAAATATGCAGAGTGCATGACGTAAAAGCAAATCTCCAGAGAACAAACTTTCGGAACTCCGGCCTCGCTAAACTCGAATCCGCCGTAAATACAGTCTCGAGCAAGGCATGACAAGCGCAGATACCAGAAACTCCAACGAGGATCCAATCGAGAAGAGCAAAGCAATCACGCCAAGCAGCTCGTATTTCAACCGCTTGACTGCAAAAATTTTCAAACAAACGCAAACCGACATCAAGCCAGCTCTCGAATCGCGATACACACATTCACGAGCGGCAAAAAATCACATGCAGAACTCGAAACGAGCCGAAACAAAACCCTGGAAACGCGACCGAGACCAACGCCGAACACGAAACAACGAAGAGCATCAGACGTTCGAGAAAGCCATTTCGGATCTTTCAAACAAACGCGAACCGACATCAAGCCAGCTCGTCGAATCGCGATACACACATTCACAAGCTGAAAAAAATCACATGCAGAACTCGAAACGAGCCGAAACAAAACCCCGGAAACGCGACCGAGACCAACGCCGAACACGAAACAACGACGAGCATCAGACGTTCGAGAAAGCCATTTCGGATCTTTCAAACAAACGCGAACCGACATCAAAGCCAGCTCGTCGAATCGCGATACACACATTCACGAGCGGCCAAAAAATCACATGCAGAACTCGAAACGAGCCTAAACAAAACCCCGGAAACGCGACCGGGACCAACGCCGAACGCGAAACAACGACGAGCATCAGGGGTTCGAGAAAGCCATTCCGGATCTCGCACGCATCGCGCAACGAGCACCGATCGGGGAAACGACTCCCTCGGCCACAAAACAGACGGAATCTAAAAGATCATCGGCGGACGAGCGGCGCGCGAATCCTACCACCGCGACCTCCCGGATCGAAACGCGGATCATCGTTACCTGGCGGCGAGACACTCCGATCTCCGATCTCCTCCTTCTTCCTCCTCTCTCGCTCCGCTTCGCTTCGCTTCTTGTGGGGGAGAGCTCGAGACGTGAAGAGCGGTTACGCGCTCTGTTTGTTTTAAAAAGGGGGCGCAATCCAGAGCGGAACGTCTCGGAATCTCGCTGTGCCTCGATCCCAGCCGTCCGTTCCCCACGATCGGTGGACCCCACTCCGTGACCCTGGTGGGAAACAGCTGTCTCGCTTTCGGTCGCGCCCCCTCCCCCCAGCTGCCCCGGAAAGACCCATTTGCCCCCCCCCCTCTCGATTGGGCCTAATTAATGAAAAGAAAATTTTGGTTATTTAATGGGATTGGATCTAGTTTTGGATACAAAGCTTCTTGGCTAAATGTCTAATAATTGCTTTTTTTTCTATAAAAAAAATTTACCAGGTGCAAAATAATATCAACCCTTTTTTTAAAAAAAATGGGTGAGTAGTATATAAAATCCATATGATCTAAATAATATAATACATTGATAATATCCAATCACGAAGCGCACTTGATAATCTCTCTGCTTAAAATAAACAATTTTGCATTTGAAAAGCCAATGATTTCATTCGCTTATCTGACGTCAAACGATGAAGGACCATCTACATGCGTGCGTACAAAGTTTCTTATACCTCTTGGCTTTTTAGGGTTGATACAACAAAAAATCTCAAACTAGTATATTTGTGACAAATTTACCTCAAACTAATTTTTTTACCATCAAAACCCCAAATCGGAACACCTGTAGGTCTTGTTTAAATTTTACTGTCAGAATTCTAAATTTGATAACACGTGGCAGTTGACAAGTGTACCAATTTCGGGTTTTATTCTCCATTTGTCACAGGTGTATCGGTTTGTGATTTTTTGTGATATTAATCCAATTTAACAGAAAGTAAATTTGTCACGGGTGTATCAATTTAGGATTTTTTGTGGTAAAAAAATTATCTTGAGATAAATTTATCGTGAGTGTACTACTTTAAGATTTTTCGTGGTATTAACCCAATCCTTTCGTATGCTTCTCAAGATAATTTTTAAATAATGATTAATCCCACATCAGGGAGTCAGGACATAGACGTAATTAGGAAGGGAGGTGAGGGCTAAATTGGTCTTAGAAAGAGCACTCCCGAATAAAAGGCGAGGCTGTCGGGTGGGAGTAATAATAACAGGTCGCAAAAAAAATTAAATCATGAAAAAAAAATAATAATTAAAAAAAAAGAGTTTTGGGGGAGGGGGAAAAGGGTGAATTTCGTGTTCCAACTCATCCCCCGTTTGCAACTGTCCCCGGCGATCACGTTGGGGCGGGGGGCCTGATCTGGTGCGCCCGCGCCCACGGGACACCTGTCTGCTCCCGCTGGTTTCGCGGCTCCCCGGGACCGAGTCTTCCGTTGACCGACAGCGGGGAAGAAGCGGCCGATCGAAAGTCGCATCATCGTGCGGTGGGTGGCGCGCCACTCGTCGAGTTTGACCAAATCGGTGCCGCCGGAAGGGCCAGATTAGAAGGGCACAAAGGAAGGGGCAACAATTTGCAATTCGCTTATCGTAGCGTATCGTATCGCATCGCATCGTATCGTATTGAATGAGTATGCAATGCTTGCAGAGTTATCAGGATCGATCGATTTGAGATCCGAACGATTCGTGTTTGCGCAATCAGTTATGTAATTGCCCGAATTGCTGGTCATTGCACCGATCGTTCGTATTTTCTTACCGTGATTTGCTTTGTCTGGTGATGTGGTTCTTTTTATTATGCCGTTCGATGATGGACGTTATTCTTGTACAATGAAAACTAAAATGTCGTGCTTTGTACCGAAAATCGTAACTGAACGAAAAGTTCATTTGTTTGAAGAGAAACTATTTTCTAACTTTTCGGTTGTTTAGTTGACGAAAAACTAACCGATTTGCGAAGAACGATCTTTCCATGAATCGAAAACGATGATGTAAGATTAGGGAAAATGGCTCCCCTTCCACCAAGAAGAAATTTGATTTACCTGAAATCTAAATAAATAAAAAGTAACCATTTTCTTTGAAAATGATTTTCATTGAAAATATTTCCTTTGTTATGGATTTTTCATTGACACAAGCGCACCTGAAAATATGGAGATCTACGAATTATACGAATGTAAGTATCTCGTTAATCAAACAACGGGGATCAATATCTTTATATGGAGAGATCGCAAGATACGATTGAAATTAAGACATCCTTGTTATAGTTTGTTGATTTTAGTCGATATCTCGTATTTTGCGATATGTTTTGTCGAATGTATATACGTCTATGATTCAAGATATTAGTTTGGAACATTTCTAAGGATCTTATGAAAAAGATTTTGATCCACGATATGTATCTTGATCCACCAACTATGCATATCTCAAGCAAAAATTTTCTTTCTTTCTTTTAATCCTTAGTAAAAAACAAAAAGGCAAAATTTCTTTCCTAAGAAGTTGAATTCTACTCCAACCCATGAAATATTTTTGGCTAATTTTGCCAGACTACGTTTAGTAGTCTGGATTTGGATTGGAATATGATAGATTAGACGGATTTTAATGATTCTCATCGACAGCACTTTGACAGAAGGGAAATCGGTCACACGGGTACAAGTTTGGAGTTTTTGAGAATAAATGTGTCACAGTGAATATTATTTTAGATTTTTTATGGCTTTTGCCTTAAAATAAAATATTTGACTTAAACATAATCATGTATCTTTAGTGTTCACAATAAAAAATAAATTACCGAAGTCAATTACCCTTTGTATTATAAAATTGACATGTGATCAATTGCAATTGGAATCTACGAGTAAACATGCATCTAAAATTTATAAAAAAATCTAAGTATTTCATTTGGTATGCGATGATATCTTCTTTTTTTTTTGTATGAAGGTAGCTCGAGATCGATCCATTGATTGGCCCAAGCGTTATTGGCCAAGTTTGAGTCCATCAACATCAACTTGGACCAACATATTATGTATTGTGCGGGACATTAGCAGCGTTTGTGTGCGATCAGTTTCAAAAAATTGCTCGGTACAAATTATTTTATTCGAAGTGTCAAAGAAGATAAAATTATTTGCAAAGTTAAAAAAAAGAAAGAAAAACAAGCTTTATTTGTTTCGCAAAAAAATGAATGGTGCGGAAAATAATTTTTTATTCAAAGGGTCCGTTTATTCCCGAAAAACATTTTTCGAGAAAATGTTTTCTTCATTGTTTGGTATTTGATTTGCATAGGAAAATAAGTTAACGGAAAATATTTTCCTACCAAACTTAAATTCAGAAAAATGATTCCCTCTTTGAAAGAGCTGGAAATCATTTTTTGAATATATGATTGGCTATTGGAGCTTGAACTTAAAACTTTACGCTCCGGCAAGGAGACCCCAACATTGATGCTAGGGTCTCGGCATTCAAGATCAGGTGTCTAGTGGCTGGGCTTGAGACACTAGGATCAAGCCCCCAGTGCCCATGCCTGGATCCATTAAGGCCAGGGCTGAACTCTTGGTGCCCGTACCTGATGATCCGGCACCCGAACTAGGGTCCATAAAGTCCATACTCGGGTCCACTCGAGCTTTGGTCCCGACCTTTAGGCTTGAGTCCGCAAAGACCGTTTGTGGGTCCTCGTCCTCGGCACTCGAGCTCGAGTATTTAGTTAATGAAATATTTGTTCTTATAAAAATACTTTTTATTTTTTAAAATTAGAATTTTTACTTATTATTATTATTTTAAAATTTGCTTTTCTTTTCTTTTTCCTTCATTTTTTGTTTTGCTTCTTCCTTGGTTGATTGTGGCCGGCAAGCTCGGGCCTCGCCAGATCGAGTGAGCTCGCGACCTCTAGCGGCAAGCCTCTAGCTCGCCTGGGGCTGGTGAGGCTTGAGCTCACCCGGATCTATAATGATTAAATATGTGTTTATTTCATAAAAAATAATAATTTGTAAATTATTATTTTAAAAATTATCGCTCGCATCGAATGAATGAAATATATTTTCATTATCGATAATCAAATCATTTCCCATTAATTAATAATTTCAAGTAATTCAAAATGATTTTTTTAAAAAAATAATTTTTAAATAATTTATATTTCGCGAAATAACCTAAAAAATTAGAAAAAAAAGTATTTTGCCAATTATGTTTTTCTTCTTCCTCCCTTCGTCTGCAGCTCCCGGGCTGAAGCGCCGCCGCAGGCTCGCAGCGAGTCACCTGACCCGCCGTCGACTCACAAAACACGAAGCTATCCCGCCGCTCGCTCAGTGGCCGCAGCTTCAGGGGACTCCGCCTCTTGCCCTCTCTCGCAGGTGCGTGTCGTGTTTGAATGCTTGATCGATTGATCTCGGCCTCAATGAATACCGCCGTAAGAGCAGCAGCTCTGATCGACACTCAGTCGCCTTGCCGCCATCTCCGAGCCGCCTTCTTTCATTCGACCCCTTTCCTCGAACGTAGAAGACGCCCTCACTGGGAACCCGTGAGTGTTTTTTCCCATTCCCATGATTGCTTTCGCTCTCTTTTTCTTCTTTTCGCTGTTTCTGGTCATGTTCTTGCATATTACCCTGTTGGGTCTTCCTCATTGCGTTGGAAATGACGAGGGCGGAGAGAATAGGATGAAGCTGTGGCTCTTTGTTTGGTGGGGTTTTTGGTTGTGATGCGATTGGGAAAATGTAATTAAAAGCGTTCATCTTTAAGCTGGACGTGATTTTAGGAAAATTTCAGCTGGAATTGGTTTGATGGGATTTCATATGGTTTTCCTGAATTTGTTTAGGATGCTTTCCACAACAATTCCTGAGGTTCTAATACTTTTATTTGCCATTGTTGGATGAAAGAACCATTTTTTCCCCCACTTGTCGAGACTACGTCAATTGGGTGTCCAATGGCTGAGGGTAAAAGTTGTTAATTTGATAGAATTTGAGACAGGTTGGTTGAATTATGTTTCGTGAAAGGTTTGTTAGTACAGTGAGGGAATACGCGAGGATCTTGCTAGTTCTTTTGTGTGATTCTGTATGACGTTAGTTTAAGAAGACTTTTGATCACTCTGTTCCTTGTTTTACGGGCTAATAGGTCATTTGGTCATTCTGTTCCTTGCTGGGGCTTAGTTGCTAAGTTTCTCAGTTTGCTTCTTGCCAATTTAGATGACCTTTTAGTCATGATTAGAGTTTCTTCCTAGTAACACCATTATGCTGGAACTTAAACCAAACGATTGACTTCAATTATATGTGCAGGGATCTAACCAATATTCAAGAAGGTTTCGAAGATTGCATGCAAAGCAAACATTGTTAAGGAATGTAGATGCTTACGCTGACTTCATGTTCCAGGTTTGTTACAGTTGTTCTTTATGGCTATCTAGCAATTCGTCAAGCTGTTCTGCATGGTGGGCAATTTGTTTCCACTTTCATTTTTAAACTTCTTTGTCAATCTTTGCCTAGGATGATTAAAGACTTGCCTTTTTCACCTGATTCATTTGGTCTCTGACCTTTTGAAAGCAGAACATTATGCTAGGTCTTGATAGAAATCCTGCACTTGGTTTTTCCCCTTTTTGTACCTCTTTGTTGTTATGTTTGTCCCTTTTGTTTGGGATGCAATTCTTGTGAGTAGTGGAATGAAAATCTTTGCGATGTGAAGTTTGACTTTGTTAATGAGAAGCTTAGGATTTGCCTGCTGTCTTTAGATGTTATCAGCTCATATGAGTTTTTTGTTTTGCTTCGTTTTTATTATGATCTTAATCTTTTCCTATGTTTACATTTGTACGATAGGCCTTAGATGTTCCTTTGCCTGTGGTAATTTATGTTTTAGCACTGTCAAATCAGTCAGAGCTACGTAGCGAGAGCTCTTCCATGTTATGTAGATCATGAACTTTTGCATGTGAGAGACCTATATATAAAGTCAAAACTTTGCATGTGGTGGAAAAGACTGAACAAGAAATTTGCTTATTCTTTTCTAATATTTATTAGCCGGCTAAGTCGGAACTTATAGGAACAAAAGCTGCTCCTTTTACATGTGTAAGCATATGGGAACTTATAGGAACAAAACTTGCCCAAGCAATTTTCCTCTATTTTAACTTTAGTTAGCCGTATAAGTTAGAAGTATGTTTCCGAAAGTTCTCCTGATACATGCATGAGTAAGCAGATGGGAACTTGTTGGAGCAATACTCGCCATAATTTATCTTCTGATTTACTGAACATGCATTTGAGTTCAGCTGAATCTCCTCAATCATTCGCTAAATGGTTCTTTCTAACATTAAGTAATTTAACATGAGGGTCTTCATTTGGTTGTGTCTTCAGAGGTGGCAAAATGAGGCTGATGAAGATGATCCGTTCTTAGGTAGAGGCTCCTCATGGTTTAAGCATTACTGGACTAGGCGACCGAGGAGCGATCGGAGCAGAAAAAACGGACCTCAACATCAGGGTAGAGGTAAGATTCTGCATACAGTGAATGATGTCTGCCTTTTCTCTATACATAGATTTGATATGTAGCAGTAGCACATGTGATGAAAATAATCCTTATTCAGGGGCCTCTTTGTCTTTATAATGTTACCGAAGCGAGTGTTCGGATGAATAAACAATCTGAATAGTTGAAGCGTCCTGTGCACGGTTCTTGGGATATCATAAGTTGGATTTAAAGTTGCATGGTGATAGCCGAAGGCTGTTGGGTATCTCACCGTCCAACTACTTGTTAATAATCTTTCGTGGTGTCGTATTCATAGGTTGCTCGATCTTTGTTCTTACTACTAGTTTCTAAGTTTTAGAAGTTTTGGACAAAGAAATTTCAGTTGTTCCATTTGTAAGTCAATATCTTATACTCTTTGGAAAATCTTCATGCATCTTTTAGATAAGATGGTATACACTTGTCAACTTCATATATAAACAGCTTTCAATCTGGTAGATAATAGATTTCTAATTTATGATGGGCTGTTGTACTCCTTTTAGGAGGTTTCCAATTCTGTAAAGAAGATGATGATGTTGATACAATGTTTAAGTCTGCCTTTGGTGGGAATAGATTCTACTTCTGGTCCTTTGTTAATGATGAGAATCCCCACTGGTGGGGAAGCACATCGCGCTTCTCGAATAGTTATGGAAGTTATGGGAAGTGGAGGTTTTCCAGCTATGATGAATACGAAACCTCATCAGACTCTGGGAATTCAGAGACAGAATCTTCGGATAGAATGGCCCTTGGGTTGAGTGCCTCGGGTCCTTTAAAGCTTGAAGATGTCAAGAATGCGTGAGTCTTCACTAAGATCCGTTTCTTTCAAATGATTTACTTTCTCTGGTTTCAAGATCTGAGCATGTTGGAGTGTGTTCACCATGTCTCTGAATTTGACCCTTTGCTGACAACTCCAGATATCGAGCTTGTGCATTGAAATGGCATCCTGATCGTCACCACGGCTCTTCCAAGGTGAATTGAGATTTCCAAACTTAATTTCAGAAAATGTTTCAATTAGTAGTATGTGACAGATATTGATCATGTGGCATCCATTTATGTGGTTTTAGTGAAACACTTGGAGAACTGACCTGCTAAGACCTTTGTAGCATCATTTAGACTTTTAAGAAAGGTATATTATGGAAGGCCTTGGTAGTTGCTTGCTACTGTAAAAATATCATTAGTTTACGAGGTTCGTTTCGGCATGTATACTTGGAACCTCCTCCACTTTTTAGCTTAAAATTTTGGGTCAAACTTTTTAACAAGATATCATAGCCAAGTCTCAATTTTTCACGTCCATTTAAAAATATTTTTTCAAGTGTGGTTATGGTCTGTCTTATTTCCCGAGCGTCAATTCAATCCATTTTGCTTCACTAATATATCCCACATTGCTTGTCCACGAGTTTCTTCCGACTCTCATATTCATGTAGTCTAGACTCTAGCTCCTCCACCTAATAATTTAACTTTTTGGTTGGGGACTTTCTAATCCTTCCTATTCTGGATATCTAGTATATAAAATCTATTGGCTGTAAAAAATACCATTCAATTCGTTAAATTTTGCTTTTATCCCCTGCTTTGCTGATGTGGAGTGATTGGTCAGGCTGTTGCTGAGGAGAAGTTCAAGCTTTGTAGTGCAGCATATCAGTCTTTAAGTGATAAGCTGGCTGTAAACTGAGGATGAATCAGATGGTTCTTCAGATTCCGGACCCTGGAAGTGTTAGAATCCGTGATAGACGTGAGGAACAGGCGTTACGTGCTGACAAGTGCACAAAAATATGCCGGTCCTCATTCGTCTTTATGGTTATCATTGCATAGATCCGTCAAGTAGAGGTGTCGGTGCTGCCCAGTTTCGATGCCGCCACTTGTGTATTCTGCAATCAGCAACCAGCGGTAGCCGGGGCTTTGGTATTTTTGATGCAACACCATCAGTTGCTTTGATTTACATGTATTAGTTTTTCGCAGACATTAGGAACTAATTAGCTTTTCGTTCTCAATTCTTTATTGCCTAGGATCTAGCATAAAAATAGGACTAATGGGTCATAACTGTCTCTAGCAGAGATTGGTGAATTATAACGTTTCATGAATCTAACAATTTTTCCGACATGTCTCGAGTGGACAAGAACCCGGGCTTTGGTCGGCGCGTGCACGGAGTCTCCGGTGCTGGATCGGTCGACAAGAACCGGTCTGGGCAATCTGGGGGGGGGCAACTCACGGGTTGGTCTAAAAATGCAATTCGAGGATCACATCAGCTCCCAAGAAAGTAACCATGTGCCGATAGAAAGATGAAGCCCGGCCATATGATGTCCGGAAGCCCTCTCTTCAACAGTTCGTGTGCTTAGTGAAGCCAATTTTGGGGCACAAGATCTACGACTAATACTCTCTGGAAAAGACGTATCGAGTTTCAATTCCGATCTCAATTTTCATCTTTTTTGCGTCATAGAGAATTACTGTGATCACCAAATCGATAAAATCCTTCTGTGCGTGTATACACGCATCGCGAACGATACATGCATTTCTATGTGCCGAATCACGAGAAAGAAAAATTTAATTCTGATGACGGGGTAATTTAAACTGTAATTTAATGGTAAATTTTGGCTTTATAAAATCGATGCTGACGCGGGGCGCTTTAATTGATGCCGTATCGCTATATCATCGGAAGGAATCGAAGTTCGTCCGGTCGAAGCGAAGCCGAAGATCGTCTGGAGTCGCTTCGTGTCGATGCTGCTCAAGGCGGCGATGCAGGCCCTGGGTCCTTGGAGGAGGCCCTGCTCCTCCTCGTCCCACGGCTTCTCCGCCCTCTCACTCTCCAGCCTCCCCTCCTCCTCCTCCTCCTCCTCCTCCACCCCTCTCCGAAGGCGGCGAGGGGGCTCGCATCCGCCGCTCCGGTCCCCGGCGGCGGCGGCGGCGGCGGCTCACCGGAGGAGGAGGAGGCATTGCTGTTCTTCCGGGAGGACGGTTCGCGCGCACGCCGCCGCTTGGTCCGGGTCGAGCTCGGACACGGCTCGCTCCGCGACGCCCGCTGCCGTTCAGACATCCGTAAGTCGTGTTCCTCGGTTGGGTCTTGTTCGGTCGGTTTATTTGTGATGCGCGGCCGCGTGATGGGCGCGCCGGTGTTCGCGGGTGGGGTTCCGAGCGCTGATGCCCGTCTCTATTGATTTGGGAATGATTAGGGATGGCAAATTTGATTGCGGAAAAGGTTCGGAGGCTTTGGTAATCGTGTGATCATGGAGCGAGGTCCGAGTGCATTGCCCATTTCGGTCTTTAGCTGTATCATCGAGTATTACTCTTGTAGCTAAACCTTAAACCCGATGGCCATCGGCTATATTATGCTCATGGTATAGTATGAACAGTTTTTTTTTTTTTTTGGTTAAATTGTCAATAGAATGGAATGGTAATCCCTTTTTTGTTTTGGCAACAAATTAGATGATTTGGCTTCTAGTTGTCAGTGTGTACATCAGACACTGATGGAAATTTCGTGAATTGCCTGCGGGGATGCTGCAAGTATCAGCTTATGGCGTGGGCAGATACTGTTGAGGAGAGAAACTAGAATGTGGAGATTTATGTTCAAAACTTACCTACATTTACACGTTTAATAGTTGAAGTTCTTGATCTCTTGTTATTATTTCTCTAGAATGTACTCCATCATGGCATTTGGTCATGGGACAGGCAGAAGTGATACTAGTTGGAAAGGAAAAACGTAAGTTTTAATCAGAAATATTCATAGGTTTTTTGCAAAAATTGAAATTTAGTCAGTCCTTGACCGACTGATATTTCAGTTTATCCCCCGGTTGGATGGGGCAGAATGATAGTTCTTTCAATCTAACTTCTAAATTATCTCTCTTTCTTGGTTCTACGAGAAGATGAAGAGAGAGAATGAATGGAGATATGTTGATTGCCTTTCAGACCCTTCATTAACCTGCTTTTGCTTACGCATTTGAGTGCAGGGAATTGTTAAAAAGATAAATTTTTGTCAATGGTGCGGTGGACCGACGAAGCATGAAATACCTGATGGAGAGGAGAAGATGAGAGCCATTTGCACTCTCTGCGGGAAAATTGCTTACCAGAATCCAAAGATGGTGGAGAGATGTCCTGTTTGTTTTACTTGAAAATTTGATTCTACTATATATCTCATGTGCTTAAACTAAGCAATTCTTTTCTGTTCCAAATATTTTCTGAGTCTTACTCTTGAAGAAATTAGAAGTTTAAAGTAGAATCCTATGTACATTTAACCTTTCGCTCAGTACAACATAGAGATGCTATTCTTGTATTTGGCACAATTAAGACTGGTTGTTAACTTCTGGAAACTGATATTTTAGGTTGTAGGTTGCCTCATTGAGCATGATAACAAGGTCCTACTATGCAAGAGGAACATCGAACCTTCCAACGGTCTATGGTGTGTATTCATATAAATGAGTTTGGGTTGTTGAAGCTTTGCCTTTTAATCATCTTCTGCTGAGGGAAAAGAAAATGTCTTTGCTAAGAGTTAAGGCATTTAAGGAAACAAATTGTTCACATGTTACTGATCTTCATTCTTGGCTCCTATTCGCACATAATGTGGAATAGGACTCTTCCTGCCGGTTACATGGAAATTGGGGAGTCAGCTGCGGAAGGGGCGATCAGAGAAACTTGGGAAGAAGCATGTGCAGAAGTGGAGGTTCTTTCACCTTTTGCTCAGCTGGACATACCTCGTATTGGTCAAGTGAGGAAAATCAATATCTCCGTCTATCTCCTTTATTTATCGTGTGTGTTGCCTACAGAATTTGAAGCATATGCTCTTTCGTGTGGGCAGACCTATGTAATTTTCTTAGCTAAGCTGCGGAATCCTCACTTCTCACCTGGTCCGGAATCATCAGATTGCCAGCTCTTTGCCCTTGACGATATACCTTTTGATTCCTTGGCATTTTCATCCATCTTGGTCACCTTGAAATTGGTAAAAGTGTTAACTATGATGCTACGATGTATATCCTATGATTGGATGATCTCTGGTGGTTTTAATATATTTAAGACACATATACTTGATTACAGTACATTCAAGATGTTAAGAATGGAAGGCCAAGGTTCCACTACGGTACCATTAATAAAAGGTATGTGCCTTAATGCAACTGCTTTCAGTTCTAAGCACTATGTGAAGTATTTTTGGTATCTTATTATCTTCACGTGTGGGAAGTTTTTAAAGCCAGTTCGATGTATTATGGCAGGCCTGGATCAAGCCCTTCCGATATTCGTGCCCATACTCTGGACTATCATCTGCAGTCCTGACTGAAGCTGTGATGGTTCACCATATCTTTGGTGAGGATATTCTTGCAGCATGGTAGTTGTATAGTTTAATGCCTGTGATGATAGGTCTGGAAGTTAAAAGTTTATTTGTGATTTCATCTTATATGTTATTTGTGGTTGGATATAGGCCATTCAGTTAGTGTTTCCCGGAACATATGAGGTTTAGTGGTAAGACTAAGGAGAGAAATAGTTTGTGTTTCATAATCTTCTATGGCTTTCAATATAGATAGAAGGGGTAATGACGCCACAAATCTCTGAACTTTTACCCACTGTTCAATGCGGTTCTGATTTGTTTTTCTTTGTTCAATATAGTCCACGAACTCTTCGGAATTGTGCTCCTTCTGTTAACTCTAGTTCCAAGTTATGCACTTTTTTGCTAATGTGGCAGTCCATATCAGCAATGAAGGGATCCAAGAAATCATATAAACTGCTCCATGTTTCTTTTATCCAAATCAGCAGAATATACCTTTCTTTTCCTTTCTTCTCCTTCTCCTTCTCCTTCTCCTTCTCCTTCATGCAATGTCGGGGTCCTCCATCACCACACTTGCTGCCGTGGTTGCCCGCCATGTATCACCACCATGCCGCGTGTCCATTGCCCCTGGTTTGAGACACGAGGCCTTAGATCCGAGGCAGCGCAGCCTCAATCCGAGACAGCAAACTCAAGTTTGAGGCTGTGCACCTCAGATCAAGCCCGTGCTGTGAGACGGTGGTGGTGGATGGTGGGTCGACTATGGCGGCGAGGATGGTGAGGCGATGGAGCACAAGCATTCACGGTGGCATGATGTGTGGCGAAGGATTTGTGCAAGTGCAGATGGTGATGGTGGAGTACTGCAGGGAAGTGGGAAGGATGGAGGAATCGAGGAAAAGAAGAGAAAGAAAGGAAAAGAAGGAAAAAATAATTTTGATGTACTTCTTGCGCGCCCTTCAGTGGGGGAGATGAGAGTATTTGGACCAATCGATTGGACACATCAGATGTAAATTTGGACACCTAAAAGTCAATTAACGACATTTATTGCTATATCAATAATTACCAGTTGTCTAGTTAACGGAAGGATGACAGTGCATTGATCTTGAAAAGTGCAATGTTTACATTGGAAAAGAAAGTTCAGGCACTGCATTGAACAATGAGAAATGGTTCAAAAACCTGTGGCATCGTTACCTCTGGATACAAACACTCTAGGGGGTTAATAGAGCTAGCAAGAAACTTGTGATTTTGCCCTTCAAAAACGTGAGGTTTGAGGTTTGATTTAAGTTAACTGTAATCTTTTGGGTCTAAATCAAGCGGAAAGTTCATTTTTAGTTTTCTTTTTTGACGTAGATGTTAGGTGGTATTGAGGAGGATGATTCGATTTGCTTAGCCTGGACATCACTTGACTGGGATACAAAGAAAACAGAGAAATGTTATAGTTGCATGTGTTCTTTTCAATATAATGCCTGCTTTTGCTCATCATGCTTTGGACGAGTGTTCATTTGTTTATCTGTCTGTTGTTTTTGTATTGGAGTCTCAGTCTTGAACTACGGCAATGAAAAACATGCGTCAGTCAGATGCGGGCCTGTTGTGTTCTCTCCGTTCTGCTCATCTTTTAGCTGTCTCCCTTCTAGTGTGCAGTAAAGAGTAGAAGTTTCTGAGAATTCAAATGGAGGGATGCTTACTTACCCGGTGAAAATCAGGAAAGGCCCTGAATGCAATTGCTTTAACTGGAGATACTGTGTGTTCAATGGGAGAATATTGTTATTGGGATAGCTGGTGGAAATCAATGAAAACTTTTGCAAGTCAAAAGAAGAAAAGAGAAAATCTCCATCTGTTTCTGTTTTCGCACGGAAGATGCTCAGAAACTGACGATACTGTCAAGCTTGTATTTCTTTGTCTCATCAGTTGTGGAATTGCGTGTGCAGTGAGAAATAGAAACTACTGCTTAATCCTGTCTCTCAGTTTATAGAATTTTATCAGTGAAACCAGGAATTCGGCTGAACAACCAAAGATCCTTATTCTTTTGAATCTAGAGCAACGGTTGGAGCAACTTTTCTTGTCGCTGGTAATAGTATTTCGCTTTGCCAAATTGCTCATGGCAATGACTGTTGTTTTCTGCATTTATTATCAAATAGCCTATGGAAAAGGAGGCCATTCTTTTGATTTTTCCCCGAGCTCAGAACCTGTTGTGGTACTTACAGAATGCAAGCGTCGGCCACTCACCTTGTCAATGGATATTCTATTGGTTGGCTGTTATGTCTACTAAGCAGCAGATTGTAGAGGGTGGAAACACTGGGTAGCAGTGTTATAATGTAATAGCTCGGTTTCAGTGTTTGCACTCAGCGCCTTATCACACTGAAGTCCACATTGAAGTAATCATATCAGTAGACTTTCTGTCATTCCTTCTAAAAACACAAAATGCTTTGTGTCCTTGGCTCCAACAGGACGTACTATTATTATTAAAAGAAAACTAACCGTAGTGTACACGTGGGGAGTTTACCCGCTGCAACCAGCATAAGCAAAGATGGCGCAGGTTCCTCCTCGGTCATATCAGGAAAAAAAAACTAGAACCTCTAGTATGCAAATATCTTGAATGTACTATAAGATTGTTCACATTCAGGCACTAAAATGGCAAATGGGAGCTGATGAAAAGCACAGGTTTGCAGGTTCTACCGCTTTGCACAATTATCTCCCGCAAAGCTCTGTTATGAGAGTTATTTGGCCTTCGGCATTGGAGCAATCTAAGTCCTCTCTAAAAGATGGAGGCATTGACGGCCAGATGAAAGCTGGCCTTTCCAGCGGCACAATTGGTGGAGCCACTTCCCCAGTCATCACCTGCAAGACGATTCTCATGGAGGGCCTACAGTACGGATTCGGGTGGCAACAGGCCAACCCCAGAACAAGCATGTCCTCCATTTCTCTGTCTCCAAATTCTTCACTCATCCTGGAATCCGCTGCACTTAAGATCCTTCCCCTCCTATGCAATTCCCATACCCAGGACACAATACTGGTTTCCTCATTCTGATCGCCTGGTTTTCTTCCACTGAAAACTTCAAGAATGAGGACGCCAAATGCATAAATGTCTGTTTCCACGGTTGCCCTTCCTGTAAGAAAGCTTTCGGGAGCCATGTAACCCCAGGTTCCGGCAATTTCTTTGGTTGAGTGGTGTGTCTGTTCGGTCCGTTGGATGGTGCGCGCCAACCCGAAGTCCCCGAGCCGAGCATTGAACTCCAAATCCAACATGATGTTGCTCGCTTTGATGTCCCGGTGAAGCACCCTCTTCTCGCACCCATTATGGAGATAATCAAGTGCTTTAGCTACTCCAGATATAATGTTGTACCTTCTCTGCCAATTCAGGGTTGGTCCACTGGCTATTAACTTCTCATGGCAGTATATGTACTTGTCTAGGCTACTATTCGGCATGTACTCGTACACGAGGAGGAGCTCGCGGCACTCGTAGCACCATCCAATCAATTTCACTAGATTCCGGTGATGGAGGCTGCCGATGGTCGTGATTTCGGCTAGGAATTCTTGCTTGCCTTGACGTGAATCCTGAGAAACCCTTTTGACGGCTACCTCTTTATCCATTATGCGCCCTTTATAAACCGTTCCAAAGCCCCCCTGTCCAAGCTTGTTCTTGAAGTTGCCTGTTGCTTTCTTGAGATCCTTGAACCAGAACTTCCGTGGAGCCGTGGATGAGCCCTTGATCTGGTCTTCTATTGTCGGGTAAGTGTCTTCCACTAGACCCCTTTTGCCTGTTCTTATCCTATACAAGAGATAAATTAGAGCACACAACGCAAGTACAGTTGGAACTGAAATCCAAACCCACAACAGTTTAGGATCTTCGTCTAACTTTGAACCCTCAAAGGACCAAGACCTTATGCAGTTCAACTCTGTGTAGTTGCTTGTTGAAGCGGAGAATCCTAGGTACACATCCTGTGGGAGATAGTCGGAAAGATTGATAGCGTAAGAAATAACTGGGTTCTTCATGTTGTCTCCTGTTTCATTGCTCAGGGAGACAAACAACGAGATATTCTTCCCGTCATATTCCACTCTGGCTGTTATATTGATAGCTGCTGAAAGATTGATGCCATAATTAGCCAGAGGCTCTTGTTTGATTGAGAGAATACTATTCACGTCCAATCCCACGTGGTTATCATCACCGTCTTCTGCATAGCTCTTCCGGCTGTCGAATTCTATGGCTACAACCTGGTTCTGAGAGAGTCCGTCTGTGCTCGAGTTGACGATACCGAGCCATCTTCCGTCACTGTTGTCTGGAAGACCTGTTTTTCTGGTTATAAGGAAGGCAAGACCTTCACCACCCGGAACAGTCTGTGGAGTTATTTTGAGCACAAAAGTGGAATTAAAAGATGCGGTGACTCCCTTGTTCTTCCACAGCTTGAATGGGTCTTTGTATAATATGCGGCCAGACAAGTTTGACATGGGAGCTCCATTTACATCTGCGGTCACTTGGAGGGCATTGAGAGCTATATAGGAATTTTCCTTGATGAAATGGCTCTCAACTGCTTCTTCAAAGGTGGGGTAACTGAAGTTCAAGCATGTTGCTCGATCAAAAGCACATGCCAAGATGGCAACTACTAGCAATAGTGACATGACCGAAGGAGTAATGTACATTCTTTGATGAAAAGAAGAAAAAGAAGTTGAAGAAAGGGTTTAGAGTTGCAGATTGAGGAAGCAATTTTGAAGAGTGGGAGATTTTACATGGCCGATGAAGTCTCTGAGATATTTAAAGTGGTGAAGTCAAGAAAACTTGGGTGAGGGATGACCAGTTGTGTTCCGAAGAAAGTTACGTGGTGTCCTCTATTGAAATGGTAACGTTAATAAATGACTTGAAGAGGAATTAGAACAGTTCTTTTCATGATTGATGTTAACAAACAAGCTAGATAAGAATGGAAGGACCTTCCCGGTGCCAAGCTCTGTTCAACTCCTCTGCATTTTCATTATATTTTCCTCTCGGAACTTTCTCCTGCACAGATAAGACACTTGGATTATTCAAACCTTGATTAGTCATTTGTATATTTTTGTTTGTATTTCTGTGGAACGACCCTGTCAAGTTGCTATCACTCTATAAAACCCAAAATGGAGTGGTAGCAAAGTCACTCTTTGCTAACTTGGTCTACAGTCTAACCTGTTTGGTCAGTCTAATATGGCAATTAGCTCCCGCTTGGAAGGTAATGAGTTAACTTGGAGACATGGAAGGTTGACTCAGGATTAGATGGAAAGATGTGTAAGAATGAAATGGTTCAATAACGCATGTTCTCTTCTTAAGTGCTAAGATTTTAGCGGTTGTCCATCGACTCATAGAGTCGAAGTGAATTTTTCTCGGTGAGGAAATAAGGTGTGCACAGCCCTGTCAAACCTGGATGTTCATAGATGATCACAAACAGTTCAAACTGATGTGATCTGATTATGCCATTGGCAACGGTAAACTTGTTGGGAACCTCGAGTAAAACAAGCAACAACATAAGAGGACGTCTCGAACTCTGATCCTATCTACTTTGGATTCGTTAGGAGAGCCGATCAATTATGCTGCATATTCATCGGTCAACTGTGTTTATTATTTTCTCGATTCATGTTTTTCTTGTTCATCTGAAAGAAGGGACATAGTCTTTAGCCAGATTCCTTCTGTACCGTATTAACAAGTCTGGATTTGCAGAGGTTGGCAAAATTTAGGAGATAGAAAATTTGGGTTCAATGGTAAACAATACAAAGTTAACAGTTAAAACTAAAGCAGAAGAGAAGAATTTCTGTATATTCGACGATCTATAAAAGAGTACAGGGAGAGCTTTTATAAGCTTATTAGATAACTAATTAAGGTAACAGGATAAACATAATATCAAATATAAATCAATCAAGGATATGCACCATCGAAAGAGATATATGCATAATCCTAAGAGATATGCAGAATCAAATAAATATCATAATATCGCTAACATTAACTGCTGCTCTGAAGTTCCATTGATTTGTTTCCTATGCCTTTCAAGCACTGCAGAAAATTCTCATAAGAAAATCTTGAATTATCGTACAGAACGGTCAAGCCTTGAATAATCTCCAAATTTGTTCTAGAGAACAAGATTTTGCAGCATCCTTTCCTTGACTATGGGATTTCGTTGATTAATCTAATAAAACAGAGCTTCACAAATGAATTTGAGAGGAAATTACCAAAGAGAGACAAAAAAGCATTGACTGAGAAGAAAAGCCGGCTGGAGAGAAGATTCACCATAAGCGCAACCAATTGTCGTGCTCTTGAGAAAAGTATATGGATCATGTCAATTCTTGAGGAGGACATTGCAAAGTATCTGAGCAGGTTCATGCTTCACAGTTGACGAGTATGGTACAGTTGGGAACACGATGAGGTATTTTTCTCCAATCTAATATTGGAGATAGGAAAAGAAAACATTGCTTCACCCTACCATATGAACTCTCTCCTCTTTTCATTTGGTTTTTAACTTTTTACAGATCATAATTCCTACACCCTACAAGGATCTCCGGCCCTACTGAGGATTTTGTTATGAACAGTCATAATCTTCCCAAAAATGTTAGTCAGTGATCAGCAGAAATAAAACAAAGTGTCAAGGAACTTTTCTGCTTTGCATCTTCAAATGCATCATAAAGTCGTCATGCTGACTAAAGTTGGGGATGCATGTGCTTTTGGGGATTGAATAAGGGTTAATACCACGAAAAACCTTAAATTGGTACACTTGTAACAATTTTACTCCAAATTATTTTTTTGACCATAAAAAATCCAAAACTGGTACATTTATGATAAATCTACCATGAATTATTTTTTTTTTACAATAAAAAATCCCAAACTGGAATACATGTGACAATTTTACTTCGAACTAATTTTTTAATATTATTTTTATTTTTCAAATTTTTTAAATTAATTTATTATTAATTTTTTCTTTATTTTTTTTCTTTTCTCTTCAACCTCTAGCCGGTCACCGGGCGTAAGCCGGCGAGGTGGGCCCTGACGGCCGCTGGCGAGGCTCGACCTTGCCAGCGGCTAGCGGGGCCGTGCCCTCGCCAGATCCGGTGAGGCTCGAACTCGCCGTTGCAGGGTAGATACCAGTTTGGGATAAAATTATCACATGTATACCAGTTTGGAATTTTTGGTGGTTAAAAAAAATAGTTCATAGTAGATTTGTCATAAGTGTACCGGTTTGGGGTTTTTTATGGTCAAAACAATAGTTTAGGGTAAAATTGTTACAAGTGTACCAATTTAGGATTTTTCGTAGTATTAATCCTTATTCAATCCCCAAAAGCACATGCATCCCCAACTTTAGTCAGCATGACGACTTTATTATGCATTTGAAGATGCAAAGCAGAAAAGTTCCTTGACACTTTGTTTTATTTCTGCTGATCACTGACTGACATTTTTGGGAAGATTATGACTATTCATACAAAATCCTTAGTAGGGCCGGAGATCCTTGTAGGGTGTAGGAATTATGATCTGTAAAAAGTTAAAAACCAAATGAAAAGAGGAGAGAGTTCATATGGTAGGGTGAAGCAATGTTTTCTTTTCCTATCTCCAATATTAGATTAGAGAAAAATACCTCATCGTGTTCCCAACTGTACCATACTCGTCAACTGTGAAGCATGAACCTGCTCAGATACTTTGCAATGTCCTCCTCAAGGATTGACATGATCCATATACTTTTCTCAAGAGCACGACAATTGGTTGCGCTTATGGTGAATCTTCTCTCCAGCCGGCTTTTCTTCTCAGTCAATGCTTTTTTGTCTCTCTTTGGTAATTTCCTCTCAAATTCATTTGTGAAGCTCTGTTTTATTAGATTAATCAACGAAATCCCATAGTCAAGGAAAGGATGCTGCAAAATCTTGTTCTCTAGAACAAGTTTGGAGATTATTCAAGGCTTGACCGTTCTGTACGATAATTCAAGATTTTCTTATGAGAATTTTCCGCAGTGCTTGATTTTTCGTGTCACATCACAGCCCATCACATTGGCCCATAAAATTCGACATTCAAGCCGTCCACATACGAACATTAAATCCACCCACGAATGCCACAATAAGCCAATCATCGACCCACAAACATAAGCCACTAATAAGTACTCAAAACCATCCCAATTCACCCAACAATTCAATTACATTCAAATCACAACGTTCAATAAGTCAATTATATCAAACTAGCCCTTAATCCACCCGGTTTATCCTCTAAACAAGTCTAAAAGTATCCATAGTCCTAAGTAAGGGTTAGAAAGTCACTTACATAAGTTCCAAGCCAATGGGGACCAAGTAAGGATGGGCAAGATGACCGGTCGGATCGCGTCGGGCTCGGCGCGGCGGTCGGCACAATGGTCAGCTACCGGCAAAATGCTCGGCACGGCTGGGGACGACGACAGGCTGGGCTATGGGCACGGGGCTAGGGACGGCTCGGGCAGCGGGTGAGGTGCCAGGTTGGACGGGCGAGTGGCCGGTGAGCTGGATGGGCGGAGTTCCGGGCTGGAAGGGCGAGTGGCCGGCGAGCAGCCAGGCAAATGGCGGCGACTGGTTGGGCTAAGACAGCGGCAATGAGCTCTTGGCGGCCCGGTGAGTTGAGCTTGCGGCGGCGACGCGCGGAGGGGAGAGGGAAGTTAGCCGGGGTGGTGGTGATGAGAGAGAGAGAGAGAGAGAGAGAGAGAGAGAGAGAGAGAGAGAGAGAGAGAGAGAGAGAGAGAGAGAGAGAGAGAGAGAGAGGGTTGGGACGGCGAGGGCTAGAGCCGACATCGATGGGACGACACGGCGGTGGTTAGTGGCACAGGGGAGTTGGGTGGTGGCAAATGAAGCAGCAATGGCGGCGTGTGGTGGCTGGACGAGGCGGAGCTAGACAAGGGGGAAAAAGCTCGATCCGACTAGCAGCGGGCTGCAAGCTGGGTTCGCGGCAGCGACGTCCAGCACGGCGGCGCTGCAGGCGGCTGGGTGGACTGGGGGGGGGGGGAGCGACCGGAGTTGACAAGTCGGGCGGCAAGCCAAGCTCGCGCGCTCGGGAGGGGAGGGAGGCCAAGTCGGGCGGAGTTGCTAGGCGACGCGGCGGCGCGACGACGATGCCAGGAGGATGGTGGGGCAGCGTCTAGCAGAGGTGGATGGACAATCGAGCGGTGTGCGGTGTCGGGCGAGCAGAAGAAAGCAAAAGCCAGAAGCCAGAACAGTCAGGGGGAAGAGAAAGGAAGAAGAGAGGAAGAAGAGAGGAGAGAGAGTCTGGCTAGAGGGGCAAGAAATCATGCACGGAGGGTATGTGTGTATGAGGGACGGGGACGTGTGCGGCGCAGAGGTGAGAGAGAGAGAGAGAGAGAGAGAAAGAGATGTAATGATCGCGATCCATCGATCTACGTTCGAATCCGAAAACGATTCTACGACCCATGAAAATCCTAAATAATATTTAGGAGATATGGCCAAAAGAAAATAGTTAAAACACACTACAAGGAAGGTCTACTAGTCCAAATTCGCACCCGATCAAAATTTCACTTTTCGCGTATCCCAAGCAATATTGACGCTGGTCACAATAATATCGACACCGTCCAATTTAATTCATCCCGAAACTCCGAGAAATTTGACGCCAAAGTTTGGGCTTTAAATAACGGCAAAATTCGATCGAATGCGATTCTAGTGAAATCTTAAATTTAAAAACAATACCCGGGAGTGATCAGTTCCTGGGCGAGATTTTACTATAAGTGCATTGACGAATTACACGTTTTATAAATCCTAAAAATGGGCTGAAATTCAGATTGTCACATAGAGAGACATTGATTGCCATTAACGTAGTGTTGTTAGATGCTGAGGAGCAGCAGGTGAAGAACCACCGTCTGCAAGTGTGGTTAGATCGGCTTCAACATGTGTTTTACAATGCGGAGGATGTGCTTGATGAACTTGAGTGCGAAGTCTTATGGAAGAAGGTGATCAGTCGATATGGGTGCGTCAAAGGGAAGGTAGGCCGCTTCTTTTCCCTCTCTAATCCACTAATACTCCGTGAAAAACTCAGTCATAAAGTTAAGGAAATTAGAAGGACATTATCCAGCATTTCCACTAGAAAAGATGAATTCCACTTGAGTGAGTGGAGGGCTGACAATGTTGTGTCACATACGCGATCGCAAGAGATGACTTACTCGTTTGTAAATAAGTCGGATGTCGTCAGAAGAGATATTGATAAAAAAAAAAGATAATTAAGATGTTGCAACAAGTAGATGACAAAAGCCTCTCCGCGATTCCCATTGTTGGAATAGGAGGTTTGGGAAAGACAACCTTGGCTAAATTAGTCTATGACAATGACAATGTAAAAGAGCAATTTGAGTTGCGAATATGGGTGTGTGTGCCTGAGGACTTTGATTTAAAGAAAACTATCGAAGGAATCATCAAAGACGCAATTGGTCAAAGTTTGAGTAACTTCGATATTGAGCAATTGCAAACATTTGTACAAGACACCATCAAAGACAAAAAATTTCGACTTGTCTTGCATGATGTATGGAGCAGTGACCGTAGTAGATGGAAAGCTTACGAAGGAGCGAGTGAAAGTAAGATAATTGTGACAACAAGTAATTCAGAAGTTGCTTCTGCAATGGTTGCCCACACAGTGCATAATTTAAAAGGTCTTTCTCGTGAAGACTCTATGGCCTTGTTCAAAAAATGGGCATTCATCGAAATGCAAATGGAGCTTCGTCCTTAACTCTTTGAGATTGGAAATGATATTGTTGAAAAATCACGAGGAGTACCTCTCCTTGTGAAAACTTCGGGGAGTCTTCTTTACACAAAGGACGAAGAACAGTATTGGAAACAAATAAGGGAGAACGAAACATGGGAGTTAGTGAAATCAAAAATGGACATTTTGCCTGCACTTAAGCTTAGCTATGATCATTTACCGTCCCACTTAAAACATTGTTTTGCTGCATTTTCACTTTTTCCCAAAAGGATATGTAATTTCTGGCCATAGTTTAACTAGGCTATGGATGGCTTTTGGATTCATTAGTTCAACAAGGGAAAAATTAGAATTTGAAGACGTTGGTGTTGAGTACGTCAAAGAGATGTGGAAGAGATCTTTGATCCAAGAAGTTGAGGAATTCGAGACAATGTTGGTATTTAAAGTGCATGATCTAATTCATTCTCTTGCAACAAGTGTGGCACAAGATGATTGCTCTATTGTTGGCTTAGATACTGCAGAGATTTCAAAAGGAGTTCGCCATATTTCGTTCTCTAGTACTTTGTTAGAGGGAATCTCAAATTTTAATGGAGTCCCGCCATTTCTGAGAAAGCCAACTTCAAAGAGGCTACGTGCAATTAAATTTCACTTCAGAGTTGATGATGGAGGTAGTACTGGAGAGTTTGCTAGAACATGCATCTCCAAGTGTATCCATTTACGATATCTGGATTTGGCGTATGCTAGTTTTGAGGAATTGCAGAGTTCCATATGTAACTTGAAGCAATTGAGGTCGTTACGTCTCCATGAGAACAAGCATTTGAAAAAGCTTCCGGATACCATTTGTGAGCTACAAAGTTTGCTACATTTATCGCTCGATGGTTGCTCAGAGATAGAGAGTTTACCCAAAAATATGAAAAGGCTCGTCAGCCTTACATTTCCATACGTAACAACAAGATAGAGGAGTCTGCAAGAAAGTGGAATACAATATCCGGAAAATTTGCAATTCTTGGGACTTGATGGATGTGAAAATCTCCAAGTTTTGTTTGAAGGTACTTGCCTACTAACTCGCCTTTGGGAGTTGGAAATTGGAAATTGTAGGAGACCAATATATGTGCCTTTTAGGGAATTAATCGCCCTAGAGTCCTTGGCGATTGATAGCTGCAAGCTCACGCTAACGCAAGAGAATAAGTCCAACTTTCTATTGAATCTTCGTACTCTGGTAATATCAAAGTCCGACCAAGTGATGGAGCTGCTCCAATGTCTCATTGAATCCGCCCCAATTTGGATTCCTTTTCCATCTACGATTGCTTGACCTTGACAACTGTGCCTGAATGGCTGCCCACTCATAAATGTCTCATATTGATTCGCTTGATCCGATATCCCAACTTATCATCCATGCCGCAAGGAATTCGGTCCCTCACCGCCTTGAAAGAAAGCATCGAACATTGTGGTGATCTGAGCAAAAGATGTGAGTGTCAAACTGGTGAGGATTGGCCCAAAATCGCTTACGTTCCTTGAATCCTACTTGATCTCATACGTGTTCATTGGACGAAGGATTAGCTACACATCAATCTATTTCTTCTTCCTTCTTAGTGTAATATAGCCATTTATTGGGATTCACTTAATTCTTCAATTGAAGTAAAATTTAATTACAGTGATGCAATTAGAAAAATAAAAAATTATATCAACATTATACTTGATAAGATACAATCAATAATAGGACATTAGATTGCCAAAGGAATTTAATATTGAGTAATTATTTTAAATATAATTAATCCAAACCAAGTGCATGAAAAATAATATTTTAGACTCAAAGAAAATAAGCAGTAATTCTTCATTTAAATTACTATTTAATCAAAACATTGAAATGTGAAAAGACAAAATTGCATAAAATTCATTTATTGAATAAATAATCCAATTAAATTTGGAGGCTTTGCAATAATCTTTGTTGGCAAGACACTTGGCTTAATATATGTCATGCCCCGAACCCTAATGAGCTCGCGATACCCCTCGATGGTCGATCATTGAATGCGACGTTCCAGGCACGTCGCCGACCCAACCCAAACGTCAGAGATTAAGCACAGGCGGAAACAAATAGAAACAACCCGGACAATTAATAATGACAAAGGGGCAGCAATAGCAATAGACAAATAACTGAAATTTCTACACTTGACAAATACATACGACGTCCACAAAAGGCAAACTCCAAGCTAGGCCACAACAACAGAACTATATTCTTCAAAAGGGATAATAGTTCACAATCTTAACTTGTGACATTCTGAATTTTGGCCCATTTTTGGGGATTTATAGAACGTGTAATTTGTCAGTGCGCTTGTAATGAAATCTCGTCCGGGAACTGATCACTCTCGGGTTTTCGTTTTTAAAGTAGAGACTTTTATTAGAATCGCACTCGATCGAATTTGGTCGTTATTTAGACCCCAAACTTGGCAGCCAATTTCCGGGAGTTCCGGGTCGAATTAAATTGGACGATGTCGATTTTATTGTGGCCAGCGTCAATATTACCGGGAGTGTGTGAAAAATGAATTTTCGACCGGGTGCGACTTCGGACTGGTAGACCTCCCTCGTAGTATATTTTCGGGTCATTTTATTTATAATTTACGTTGGCCTTGCCCCTAGTATTTTTCTAGGATTTATTTGGACCGTAGGATTATTTATCCGGGTTTGAATCGGACCGTTAGATTGCACTCGAATGTGCATCTATGTCTCTCTCTCTCTCCTCCGTCTGCCCGCACGCGTCACCTTTTTTCTCTCCCCCCCTGGACGCGCGCGACGTCCAGGTGCACGTCCGCCGTTTCCCCTTCCCCTCTTTTCTTTCTCTCTCTCTCCCTCTCTCTCTCTCTCTCTCTCCCTTTTCTTCTCTTCCCCCGGTACACGCTAGCCCCATGCACGCCCGCGCGCTCCCATGCACGCCCGCGCGTTCCCCATGCAGCTGCCCTTCCCCATGCAATCTTCTTCTCTCTCCTCCCCTCTCTCTCTCTCTTCTCTTCTCTCTCCCTTCCTCCTTCTCTTCTGCCCGCTAGCCCGAACCCGTCCGACGTCTGCTTCCGTCCCTTCGCCCCGCTGTCGACGCCGGACCACCGAGCCTACCGTCCGCCTTGCGCCGCCGTGGCCCGGCCGAGCTGCACCGCCGCCCACTAGCCGCCCACAGCCCCGCCGGCCACTTCCTCTTCCTCCCCCGACCACCACCGCAGCCGCATCACCTGCACAGCTCCTCCCCGCCGCCTCCACAGCCTCCGCCCGACGCCACTCCGCCGGTCACCGAAGCCGTCGCCCTCCCCAGCACCGTCGCCGCCCTGCCACGACGCCAAGCAGCTCAGACCGGCGCCGTTTTCTTCTCTGCCCGAGCGTGCGAGCTCGGCTCGCCGCCGCTCGCCGCCGCGTCCGGCGAGTCTCGGGCGTCGCCCAGACGTCTGGCCGGCTCCCCAACGCCGTCCCGACGCCGGTGCACCGCCCTGTCGCCGCCGTGCACCCCAGCAGCCGCACCATTCCCCCTAGCTCTCTCTCTCTCCTTCCCTTCCTCTCCTTCGCACCAGCTCGAAGCCCCTGTCCGCCGCCGCGCCAGCCACGGTCCGGCGCTACCTGGCCGGTCCGGCGCCGCCTGGCCGTCCGTCCTGCCCAACGCTCGCCGGTCTCGTCGCCACCGCAGCCCCCCTCTCTCTTCCTCTCATTCTCACCCCGGTGGACTCCCTCCTCTCTCCCTCCGAGCTGGACACCGGAGAGCCACCAGCCACCGCGTTGCCGCTACCGCCAGCTCGCCGGGGGCCAGCCCAGCCCAGCTCAGCCGACCAGCCGGCCAACCAGCCAGCCAGCCAGCCGCCCCAGGCCACGCCGGAGCCATTCCGGCCACTGTCCAGCCGTCCCGGCCCCTGTTCAGCCACCCCCGAGCCATTGCAGCCGCTGTCCCGCCGTGCCGGAGCCTCCCCAGCCGCTGTGCCGCCGCGCCGGAGCTTCCCCAGCCGAGTCCCGTGCCCGTGCCCGTCGCCGTGCCCCTCGCCGAGCCCGTGCCCGTCGCCGTGCCCCTCGCCGAGCCCGTGCCCGTCGCCGTGCCCGTGCACTCGGCACCTCGCTCGTCCGGCCTAGGCGCGCCGCTCGTCCCGCTCGGCCGTGCGCCCCGGGCACGTCGCACGTTCGCCGCGCCTGTGCACTAGGCACGCTGACCGGCCACCGTGCCCGTGTAGCCCGTCCCCGCGCCCATCCGGTACTGTTCACCCGGGCAATTTCGGGCCCGAGTCGATTTTCCCCGGGCCAAAATTTGGTAAGTGCTATCCTAAACCCTACTTAGTATTTTGGGTATTTAATTGGCATGTCTCGGGTTAGAATGGCTAGGGCGTATCGTAGTTTGGTTGAATTACATTATATCGCGTAAGTTGAATTGAGTTATTTACGTATGTTCGAATTGGGTAATTGTGCATGGCTGACTTGTACGATGAATTTTCATGCTGAGATGGCGAAATGTGGATTTTTAATTAAGTTGTGATTATTTAAATGTTGGTACAATTGGCTCGGATTATATTCATTGGATGGCGTGTGCTTGCCTGTCGGTTTGAGCCCGGATCGATCGGAGGGCTACGGACTTGGGACGTTTTGACGGCGGTCCGTGTGAAGGTATGATCGGCCGATGGGCCAAATGGATGCGGGCTTGAGACGTGTTGACGGTGGCCCGTTAAAGGTGAGATAGACCGGGACGTGTTTACGTCGGTCATTGGAATGATTGATTATGTGGCTTGGGACGTGTTGACGGCGGCCACTGGATATTATGATTGACATGGCTTGGGACGTGTTGACGGCGGCCATTGGTTTGAGTGATTGGGCGGCTTGTGAGCCCGCGATAGGGAAGTTGGTTGAACGCGCGCATGCGACTGGAGTGTGATTGAAACGACTGTTGAGCGTGACTGTTTGGCTGATTGAGCGTGTGATTGAAGTGGCTAATGGCGCGTGTGATTTGCTGGGATGATTGACTGATTGCGAGTGGGAAGTGTGCGTCGGGTGGTTGTGATATAGTATTGGGTTATTCTTGTTCTGACTAATGTGCAGGGTTTGTTCAGGATCCAAGGCGAGGTAAGTGTCGTGTGAATTTTATTATATTGCCTGGTGATTCGCCTGTTTGACTTGTCTGGGTACGCATTAGCCTAGGTGGGGTTTAGGGTGTCGCTTATTGAGACTCGCTCTCACGGTTATTACATAACCATTTTCAGATCCCCGTCCCTGAGTATGGCGCCTCCTAGGCGTTTTGGGATCCCCATGCACATGTGGCATGTGGACGATGAGTACCCGGGCCCTAACCCGGGCGAGACTTATATTAGGCACCGCACATTTATTTTGGTAGACGTTGGATTGGAGCTCTTGGAGCGTCACGAATATTTAGCATGGTCCCATCGGGTCGGGTTGGAGGATTCAGGGCCAATCCGAGGTTTCGAGGGGTTGAGACACTCCAACGAAGACGCGGTCAACTGGGAGCCCTGGGACAAGTTCGCTCCCGATGGTGAGGTGTCAGACCCCGACGGTCTCGCGGCGAATCCCGATCCAGCGCCGACTCCTGTCCCCAAACCTGAGCCTGAAGAGGAGCCTATGGCGGCCGAGCAGGGAGATACCGAGGAGAACCCGATCGAGATCGACTCGGATTCGGATTCGGATTCAGGCACCTTTGGGTTTGATCCGGATTGGACGCCGTAGGGACGCTTAGGTGTAGGGTTAGGACGTTTCCTTTTTGATAGACTCTCTCTCTTTTGGTATTGTTCGCAGTCTACCCAACCCTGTCTCTTTTTGTTGAATTGTGCGGATTTAACCTTAGTGGCCTAATGAACGTTTACTTTGGATTCGGCTTTTATCCTACATTCGTTAAAGTTTCTGTTATCCTATCCCTTGGTCATTTTTCTTTTAATGTCAGGGTTATGTTATTTTGCTTCCGCTTGCGAAATTTTGTTGGGTCGGCGACGCGTCCTGGGACGTCGCGTTCAATGATCGACCGTCGAGGGGTGTCGCGAGCCCGTTAGGGTTCGGGGCGTGACATCCCCGTTGATTTGGTATCAGAGCAAGGTCAGCTCGATTCAAGACGGTCGAGACCTGGAGTGACAAGGAGCGATGACTTAGGGGTAGCCAGTTAGGTAGACTCGCGTGCTATGCGTACCCCAGACAATGTGATTGTGATTGCTGCTTGGAATTTATGTATTAATGTGTGAAATGCAGGTGCGTCAGGACTTGAGGTAAGTGCATGAAACCCTATTGGTGGGTATTGGGTGATGCTGTGATTGGCTGCTTGTTTAGTGAATTGTTTGTGACGCACTGCCTAGGGCATAGATTGGTAAAATTTGGCCTAGATTTCTAATTATTGCTTAGACCTTATCAGGTGAGTGTTTGTAAGAATCAGTAGGATGGACGGACAAGGTAGCGGTCAAGGTAGCGGTCGAGGTAGTGGTCGAGGTCGAGGTCGAGGTCGAGGTCGAGGTCGAGGTCGAGGCCGAGGTCGAGGAAGAGGTCGTGTAGCCCCGCAGGCTGGAGTGACGGGGGATCCTAGGTTGGACGAGATGTGGAGGGTGCTAGAGAAAGCAGGGTTTTTAGCAGGAAGACAGGCCGGAGAGAGGAGTGCTACTGTTGCTGCTGCTGCTGCTAGTGAGATAGTTGGGAATAATGGAAATCAGGAGGATAATGCGGTTGGTGGAGATCCTGGCATGGTTCGAGTGAACACGATCAGGCCGATGTCCAAGCTAGTGGAGCAGTTCCTGAGGTTGAAGCCCCCGAAGTTTGATGGAAGAGGTGACCCCGAAGCTGCGCCAAGATGGATAGAGGAGCTAGAGAAAGCCTTTGAGGTGCTCGGGTGTGCTGAAGAAGAGAGAGTGACGCTAGCAGTCTACCAGCTTCAGAGCAATGCAAGTGACTGGTGGAGGGCCACCAAGGGCCAGGTGTTCCCCACGGGTACTGCTCCGAGTTGGGCCGTCTTTACTGAGGCCTTCAATGGCAAGTACTTCTCGGAGAGTGCTCGGGAGCAGAAGTTGGCTGAGTTTATGAGACTTCGTCAGGGTCAGTCATCAGTGGATCAGTATGAGGCAGAATTTGTAAGGTTGTCCAAATTTGCCCCCAGGATGGTGGAGGATCCAACGGACAAGGCTAGGAGGTTTCGGGATGGGCTGAAGCCGGACCTCCGTACTCAGATGATCTCTTTGAACTTGAGGAGTTATAATGAGATATATGAGAGGGCTCAAGCAATTGAGCGGGATCAGTCAGACAGGGCTGCCGCCTCTGGATCGCGGTACGCCCCGACTAGGGACAACCGTCAGCTGGGGAAGAGGCCCATGTCGGGAAACAGTCGCTTCGTACCACCAGCTCGGAGGAACATTGGAAAACCGAACCGCCATCAGAATGCCCCGTGTAGACTATGTGGAGGAAGACACGGCCATGGACCTTGCCCAACTAGGGGCGGAGCCTGTTTTACATGTGGAGGAAGGGGCCATCAGATGAAGGACTGCCCCAACAATAGGCAAGCTGGGCCGCCTATATTGCCGCCGCCACCGCCCCGGAATGGAAATCAATTCAGAGCTGCTCAGCCGGCAAATCAGAACAGGCCGCCCGCCCAAGGACGAGTGTATGCTGTGGCAAGGAGGGAAGCGCAGGATGCGCCGGGCGTGGTCACAGGTACGGTCTCTCTCTGTGATCATGCTGCTTATGCCTTATTTGATCCGGGGGCGTCGCATTCCTTTATTTCTGAGCAGTTTGTTGAATTATCTGGGATTGAACCGAAGTCGCTTGATGTTGTGTTGTGTGTTACTACTCCGTTGAATGATGAAGTGTTGATTGCTTTTGGATGTCACGATTGTAAGATAGTAATTGGCGATAGGGAAGGGAGGATAGATTTGGCGGTTTTGCGTATGCATGACTTTGATGTGATAGTCGGTATGGACTGGTTAGTCAAGCAGAGAGCAGTTATGGACTGTAGTAGCAAGGTAATCCAATTTAATCCGATTGGACAGCCTAGATATGAGTTCGTGGGAAACCGAGGAGGAACCTCGATCCCTTGGATTTCGTCGCTCGAGGTAACAAAGTTGTTGGTTGAGGGATGTCAGGGATTTTTAGCAAGTGTGGTTGATTCGACGGTTGGAGAACCGAAGCTAAAGGATATAGCAGTGGTGTGCAATTTTCCCGATGTTTTCCCTCAGGAATTGCCGGGACTGCCCCCTGACAGAGAAGTGGAGTTCGCAATCGAGTTGGCCCCAGGTACGGAACCGATTTCAAAAGCACCTTATAGGATGTCGCTGTCGGAATTGAAAGAATTGAAGGTCCAAATGCAAGAGTTATTGGACAAGGGCTTCATTCGCCCTAGTGCGTCTCCATGGGGAGCGCCAGTTTTATTCGTAAGGAAAAAGGATGGATCATTGAGATTGTGCATCGACTACAGGCAACTGAACCAGGTGACCATCAAGAATAAGTACCCGTTGCCAAGGATTGAGGACCTATTTGACCAGTTGCAAGGGGCGTCAGTATTTTCTAAGATCGACTTGAGGACCAGCTATCATCAACTGAAGATCAAGAAGGAGGACGTGCCGAAGTCGGCGTTTAGGACGAGGTATGGACACTATGAGTTTACGGTGATGCCGTTTGGACTGACGAACGCTCCTGCAGCCTTTATGGATTTAATGAACCGAGTATTCAAGGAATTTTTGGATCAGTTTGTGATCGTGTTTATCGATGATATTCTGGTGTATTCGAAGAGTCCCACCGAGCACGAGGTGCATTTGGAAAAGGTTCTACGGACCTTAAGGGAGCACGCACTTTACGCCAAGTTCAGCAAGTGCGAATTCTGGCTTCATCGAGTGGCCTTCTTAGGGCATGTGGTGTCCGGAGAAGGAATCGCAGTGGACCCGGCAAAAGTGGAAGCCGTCGTGAATTGGCCAAGACCGACAACAGTAACAGAGATCCGGAGCTTCTTGGGTTTAGCAGGGTACTATCGACGCTTCGTGGAAAAGTTTTCAGCTATAGCGATGCCTTTGACACGATTACTGAAGAAGGAGACGAGGTTCGAATGGACGGATAAGTGCGAGAGGAGCTTCCAAGAATTAAAGCAGAGATTGACAACGGCGCCAGTGTTAACTATTCCGTCAGGACCGGGAGGATATGAGATTTACAGTGATGCGTCATTACGAGGATTGGGATGCGTGCTAATGCAACATGGGAGAGTAGTGGCGTACGCATCGCGACAATTGAGGCCGCATGAACAGAATTACCCGACGCATGATTTAGAATTGGCCGCGATTATTTTCGCTCTTAAGATTTGGAGACACTACCTGTGTGGGGAGAAATTCCAGATTTATACGGATCATCAAAGTCTAAGGTACTTGTTCTCCCAAAAGGAATTAAATTTGAGACAGCGTCGTTGGATGGAACTCCTTAAGGATTATGACTGCGATATATTGTATCACCCTGGAAAAGCTAATAGGGTGGCGGATGCACTGAGCCGGAAATCGAGCATCGCGCATATGATGGTCAAAGAGTGGACCTTATTGGAGGGAGTTCGAGATTCGAAATTTAAGTTCGAAGTGAGTCAGGTCTCGAGTTTACTTGCTGCATTGAGGATTGAACCGGAAATACAGGCTAAGATTAAAGCTCTTCAGACGACGGATCCGGAGATACAGAAGATTGTGAGTATGGATACCGCAAAAAGGAAGACGGATTTTCAGGTATCCGAGGAAGGGATTCTAAAGTTCCGAGGACGGTTATGTGTGCCCAGTGATGCAGAACTGAAGGAAGAGATTTTGTCTGAAGCGCACCGTAGTACATACAGTATTCACCCGGGGAGTACGAAAATGTATCAGAACTTACGACAGCATTATTGGTGGAACGGCATGAAAGTGGACGTGGCCAAGCATGTGGCTAAGTGTTTGACGTGCCAACAAGTGAAGGCACAACACTGCAAGCCGGGCGGAATGTTACAGCCACTGGAAATTCCTGAGTGGAAGTGGGAACACATCACGATGGACTTTGTGATGGGATTGCCAAGAAGTCAAAGGGGTCATGATTCGATTTGGGTGATAGTTGATCGGCTGACAAAATCAGCGCATTTTCTGCCGGTGCGAAAGGATTACGCCTTGGAAAGGTATGCCGACTTGTATGTGCGACATATAGTTCGTCTCCATGGAGTACCAGTGACGATCACTTCGGACCGTGATCCTAAATTTACTGCCGCCTTTTGGAAAAGTCTTCACACGGCATTAGGAACGAAGCTACAGTTCAGCACGGCCTATCACCCCCAGACGGATGGCCAGTCGGAAAGGACGATCCAGACTTTGGAAGACATGCTACGAGCCTGTGTTTTGGATTTTAAGGGTGGCTGGGAAGAACAGCTGCACTTGGTTGAATTCGCTTACAACAATAGTTTTCAGCAGAGCATTAGAATGGCACCGTTTGAAGCATTGTACGGCAGAGCCTGCAGGACACCGGTTTGTTGGGATGAAGTTAGTGAGAGGAGCATTACAGGCCCAGAGTTAGTACAGCAGTCGACTGAGACAGTCAAGGTTATACGGGACAGACTCAAGACAGCTCAGAGCCGCCAAAAGAATTATGCTGATCGGAGACGTAGACCCTTGGAATTTCAAGTTGGGGACCACGTATTCCTCAAGGTATCGCCGATGAGAGGACTATCTCGGTTTGGTAAGAAAGGGAAGTTGAGCCCGAGGTACGTGGGCCCATTCGAGGTCTTAGAGAGAATAGGCACCTTAGCTTATCGTCTCGCGCTACCGCCGAATTTGTCTCAAGTGCACAACGTGTTCCACGTGTCTATGCTAAGGAAATATGAACCGGACCCGACCCACGTGCTGAACTATGAGGAAATAGACGTGGACGACAGAGTGTCGTACGTGGAGAAGCCAGTTTGGATCGAGGACAGACTAGAAAGAGTGTTGAGAAACAAGAAAATCCCGATGGTCAAGGTTATTTGGGAGCACCATGGGACCGAAGGCGCGACGTGGGAAAGTGAAGAGTTGATGCGACACCAGTACCCCCATTTGTTTGAATAGTTGGGTTGGGTTGTAAATTTCGAGGACGAAATTTTTGTAAGGGGGGAAGAGTTGTGACATTCTGAATTTTGGCCCATTTTTGGGGATTTATAGAACGTGTAATTTGTCAGTGCGCTTGTAATGAAATCTCGTCCGGGAACTGATCACTCTCGGGTTTTCGTTTTTAAAGTAGAGACTTTTATTAGAATCGCACTCGATCGAATTTGGTCGTTATTTAGACCCCAAACTTGGCAGCCAATTTCCGGGAGTTCCGGGTCGAATTAAATTGGACGGTGTCGATTTTATTGTGGCCAGCGTCAATATTACCGGGAGTGTGTGAAAAATGAATTTTCGACCGGGTGCGACTTCGGACTGGTAGACCTCCCTCGTAGTATATTTTCGGGTCATTTTATTTATAATTTACGTTGGCCTTGCCCCTAGTATTTTTCTAGGATTTATTTGGACCGTAGGATTATTTTTCCGGGTTTGAATCGGACCGTTAGATTGCACTCGAATGTGCATCTATGTCTCTCTCTCTCTCCTCCGTCTGCCCGCACACGTCACCTTTTTTCTCTCCCCCCCTGGACGCGCGCGACGTCCAGGTGCACGTCCGCCGTTTCCCCTTCCCCTCTTTTCTTTCTCTCTCTCTCCCTCTCTCTCTCTCTCTCCCTTTTCTTCTCTTCCCCCGGTACACGCTAGCCCCATGCACGCCCGCGCGCTCCCATGCACGCCCGCGCGTTCCCCATGCAGCTGCCCTTCCCCATGCAATCTTCTTCTCTCTCCTCCCCTCTCTCTCTCTCTTCTCTTCTCTCTCCCTTCCTCCTTCTCTTCTGCCCGCTCGCCCGAACCCGTCCGACGTCTGCTTCCGTCCCTTCGCCCCGCTGTCGACGCCGGACCACCGAGCCTGCCGTCCGCCTTGCGCCGCCGTGGCCCGGCCGAGCTGCACCGCCGCCCACTAGCCGCCCACAGCCCAGCCGGCCACTTCCTCTTCCTCCCCCGACCACCACCGCAGCCGCATCACCTGCACAGCTCCTCCCCGCCGCCTCCACAGCCTCCGCCCGACGCCACTCCGCCGGTCACCGAAGCCGTCGCCCTCCCCAGCACCGTCGCCGCCCTGCCACGACGTCAAGCAGCTCAGACCGGCGCCGTTTTCTTCTCTGCCCGAGCGTGCGAGCTCGGCTCGCCGCCGCTCGCCGCCGCGTCCGGCGAGTCCCGGGCGTCGCCCAGACGTCTGGCCGGCTCCCCAACGCCGTCCCGACGCCGGTGCACCGGCCTGTCGCCGCTGTGCACCCCAGCAGCAGCACCATTCCCCCCTAGCTCTCTCTCTCTCCTTCCCTTCCTCTCCTTCGCACCAGCTCGAAGCCCCTGTCCGCCGCCGCGCCAGCCACGGTCCGGCGCTACCTGGCCGGTCCGGCGCCGCCTGGCCGTCCGTCCTGCCCAACGCTCGCCGGTCTCGTCGCCACCGCAGCCCCCCTCTCTCTTCCTCTCATTCTCACCCCGGTGGATTCCCTCCTCTCTCCCTCCGAGCTGGACACCGGAGAGCCACCAGCCACCGCGTTGCCGCCACCGCCAGCTCGCCGGGGGCCAGCCCAGCCCAGCTCAGCCGACCAGCCGGCCAACCAGCCAGCCAGCCAGCCGCCCCAGGCCACGCCGGAGCCATTCCGGCCACTGTCCAGCCTTGCCGGAGCCGTCCCGGCCCCTGTTCAGCCACCCCCGAGCCATTGCAGCCGCTGTCCCGCCGTGCCGGAGCCTCCCCAGCCGCTGTGCCGCCGCGCCGGAGCTTCCCCAGCCGAGTCCCGTGCCCGTGCCCGTCGCCGTGCCCCTCGCCGAGCCCGTGCCCGTCGCCGTGCCCCTCGCCGAGCCCGTGCCCGTCGCCGTGCCCGTGCACTCGGCACCTCGCTCGTCCGGCCTAGGCGCGCCGCTCGTCCCGCTCGGCCGTGCGCCCCGGGCACGTCGCACGTTCGCCGCGCCTGTGCACTAGGCACGCTGACCGGCCACCGTGCCCGTGTGGCCCGTCCCCGCGCCCATCCGGTACTGTTCACCCGGGCAATTTCGGGCCCGAGTCGATTTTCCCCGGGCCAAAATTTGGTAAGTGCTATCCTAAACCCTACTTAGTATTTTGGGTATTTAATTGGCATGTCTCGGGTTAGAATGGCTAGGGCGTATCGTAGTTTGGTTGAATTACATTATATCGCGTAAGTTGAATTGAGTTATTTACGTATGTTCGAATTGGGTAATTGTGCATGGCTGACTTGTACGATGAATTTTCATGCTGAGATGGCGAAATGTGGATTTTTAATTAAGTTGTGATTATTTAAATGTTGGTACAATTGGCTCGGATTATATTCATTGGATGGCGTGTGCTTGCCTGTCGGTTTGAGCCCGGATCGATCGGAGGGCTACGGACTTGGGACGTTTTGACGGCGGTCCGTGTGAAGGTATGATCGGCCGATGGGCCAAATGGATGCGGGCTTGAGACGTGTTGACGGTGGCCCGTTAAAGGTGAGATAGACCGGGACGTGTTTACGTCGGTCATTGGAATGATTGATTATGTGGCTTGGGACGTGTTGACGGCGGCCACTGGATATTATGATTGACATGGCTTGGGACGTGTTGACGGCGGCCATTGGTTTGAGTGATTGGGCGGCTTGTGAGCCCGCGATAGGGAAGTTGGTTGAACGCGCGCATGCGACTGGAGTGTGATTGAAACGACTGTTGAGCGTGACTGTTTGGCTGATTGAGCGTGTGATTGAAGTGGCTAATGGCGCGTGTGATTTGCTGGGATGATTGACTGATTGCGAGTGGGAAGTGTGCGTCGGGTGGTTGTGATATAGTATTGGGTTATTCTTGTTCTGACTAATGTGCAGGGTTTGTTCAGGATCCAAGGCGAGGTAAGTGTCGTGTGAATTTTATTATATTGCCTGGTGATTCGCCTGTTTGACTTGTCTGGGTACGCATTAGCCTAGGTGGGGTTTAGGGTGTCGCTTATTGAAACTCGTTCTCACGGTTATTACATAACCATTTTCAGATCCCCGTCCCTGAGTATGGCGCCTCCTAGGCGTTTTGGGATCCCATGCACATGTGGCATGTGGACGATGAGTACCCGGGCCCTAACCCGGGCGAGACTTATATTAGGCACTGCACATTTATTTTGGTAGACGTTGGATTAGAGCTCTTGGAGCGTCACGAATATTTTGCATGGTCCCATCGGGTCGGGTTGGAGGATTCAGGGCCAATCCGAGGTTTCGAGGGGTTGAGACACTCCAACGAAGACGCGGTCAACTGGGAGCCCTGGGACAAGTTCGCTCCCGATGGTGAGGTGTCAGACCCCGACGGTCTCGCGGCGAATCCCGATCCAGCGCCGACTCCTGTCCCCAAACCTGAGCCTGAAGAGGAGCCTATGGCGGCCGAGCAGGGAGATACCGAGGAGAACCCGATCGAGATCGACTCGGATTCGGATTCGGATTCAGGCACCTTTGGGTTTGATCCGGATTGGACGCCGTAGGGACGCTTAGGTGTAGGGTTAGGACGTTTCCTTTTTGATAGACTCTCTCTCTTTTGGTATTGTTCGCAGTCTACCCAACCCTGTCTCTTTTTGTTGAATTGTGCGGATTTAACCTTAGTGGCCTAATGAACGTTTACTTTGGATTCGGCTTTTATCCTACATTCGTTAAAGTTTCTGTTATCCTATCCCTTGGTCATTTTTCTTTTAATGTCAGGGTTATGTTATTTTGTTTCCGCTTGCGAAATTTTGTTGGGTCGGCGACGCGTCCTAGGACGTCGCGTTCTTTACGACCGTTGAAGGGGTGTTGCGAGCCCGTTAGGGTTCGGGGCGTGACATAACTTCTCTACAAAAGGGGAAACTCAAAATACCGGGTACTTGACCCGTCTTCGATCTCCGAGATACCATTGAAGTGTCTCCAGTCACTCATGTTCGCGGATCTGAAATGGTTATATAATAACCATGAGAACGAGTCTCAATAAGCAACACCCTATACCCCACGTAGGCCAATGCGTACCCAGACAAGTCGTACATGCAATCTACCTCATAAGATATAAAATTCGCATTATTGAACTTACCTCGTCATCAAGCCCTCGCCAACACTGCACGTTAGTCATAACATGGTAATGCAATAATAGTAACTAAAAAAAAAAACACATCGTAATTGCTCAAACGCCAACCACACTTGTATGCAATTCACCTTACTAATTAGACCACACATTCGACCAGCTATTTCAAGCACACGCTCAACCAGCCAATCCAATCACACTCAACAGCCATTTCAATCACACTCAAGTCGCATGCATGCGTCCAACCAACTTTCCTCTCACGGGCTCACCAGCCGCACAATCAATCAAACCAATGGCCGCCGTCCGCACGTCCCAAGCCATATCAATCATACCATCCCGTGGCCGCCGTCAACACGTCCCAAGCCACATAATCAATCATTCCAATGACCGACGTAAACACGTTCCGGTCTATCACACCTTTAATGGGCCACCGTCCCCACGTCTCAAGCCCGCATCCATTTGGCCCATCGGCCGTTCATGCCTTCACACGGACCGCCGTCAACACGTCCCAAGTCCGTAGCCCTCCGATCGATCCGGGCTTAAAATCGACAGGCAAGCACACGTCATCCAATCAACCAATTTCACGCCAATTGCATCAAACATTTCATATTCACAACTCAGCCCAATTCACATTTCGCCACCTCAACATACGAACTCGACGTTCAAGTCGGCCACACACAATCATCCAATTCAACATATTATCTAACCAAATTCAAATAATGTAACTATAACGTAATATAATTAAATTAAACCACACCCTAGCCGTTCTAACCCACGACAATACGATCATTTAGCCCACCACAAATAGCCGTTAAATAATCCTCACAAATATCACAATTTAATATAACCATTTCGCACATACGAATATTGACTCTAATCCCCGTTTAACCCCTAAACCGGTACTAATCAAACTCTAAACAAGTCTAATAATACCCAATGTACTAGGTAGGGTTTAGGAAGTCACTTACATAAGTTTGGCCCGGAGAAAATCGGCTCGGGCCTAAAATGGCCTGAGTGAACAGTGTCGAACTAGGCACGGGCGTGGGCCACACGGGCGTGGGCCACACGGGCGCGGGGCTCAGCCACAGCGATCGGCCATGGGCACAACCCTCGGCCACTGACTCGGCCACGGGCACGGGCGCGGGCGCGGGCATGGGCGCTGGCGCGGGCACGGGCGCTGACAGGCGACGCGCCTGGTTGGACGGGCGACACGCCGGGCGACGGGCCTGCTGGACGGGCAATGTGCCCGGGCGACGGGTACGGCGGTGGGCATGGCCCAAGACGCTCGGCTATGGCACGACCACGGTCGGGCGAGCTTGGCCACGGCCTGGGCTGCTCGGCCACGACCCGGGCAGCGGCTGGTCAGTGGCCTGGGCGCTCGAGCTGACTGGGCAGCGGGCACGGGCACAGCGAGCTCGGCCACGCCCAGGACGCTCGGGCGACGATGATGACAGCGGCGGTTGGGCTGCCCCCGGCGAGCACGGCGGCTGCGAGGGCTGGGCAAGGTCACCGGGGGCTGGGTGGCGGCACTGGGCAAGCGGCTGGACGAGCTGGCCGGCGACTCAGCGGGGCTCGACCATGGCCGAGTTAGTCCGGCCAAGGCTGAGCTGGGGCAGCGTTGGGTGGACGAGCGGGGCGACGGGCGAGCTGGCCGAGCCGACGGGCGGCGAGTTGGCAAGCTGGGCTGGCCTCCGGCGAGAGAGCGGCTGGGTGGCTCCCCGGCGACTGGCTCGGAGGGAGAGAGGAGGAAGTTGGTCGGCGATGGTGAAGGGGAAAGAGGAGGCCGGGGCGGCGAGGGCTCGGGCCGGCAATGCCCGGGTGGAATGGCGGCGGTTGGTGATAGAAAGGACGCCGGGTGGTGGTGGACGGGGCAGCGACAGCGACAGGCCGCGGCGAGCTGCTCCCCGGCGACGATAGGAGCAAAGGAAGAAAGAGAGAAAGGTGGCTGAGGTGGGGTGGCGCGGCTGGGGCGTTCCGCGGCGGTGACGGCGACGTTCAGACGTCGAGGCAGTGCTGGGAAGCTGGCTGGCCGACTGGGCGGCGGCTGGGCAGTGCCGGAATGGGGCGGCGCAGCGGCAACCTGCTTCTGGGGGTGGCGTCGGACAGGCTGGGTGCCGCGGAGGAGGAGAGGGGGGGAAGAGAGAGACTGCTGTGGTGGCTGCAGCAGGGCGGAGACGACGGCCGGACGACGCGCGGTGGCGATGAGCGGCGGCGACGCGGTTGGGGCGAGGCGCGGGACGGACGTGGCTCGGGCGAGGGAAGCAGAAGCCAACCGGGGAAGAAGAACGAGAGGAGGAGAGAGAAGAGGGAAGAAGGAAAAAAGGAAGGAGAGAGAGAGGGGCGTGGGTCTGACAAGGGGGCAGGGGCGTGCATGGGAGAGAGAGAGAGAGAGAGAGAGAGAGAGAGAGAGAGGGGAGGCGTTCTGCATGGGCGCTACGTGCGCGAACGAGGGAGGGAGAGAGAGAGAGAGAGAGAGCTGCATGGGGAAGAGGAGAAGACAGACGTGTGCAGGGGGGAAAGGTGACCGGGGAGAGAGAGAGAGAGAATGAGAGAGAGAGTCTAAGCCATCGAGTGCGATCTAACGGCTGGAATTCAAATATGAAAATAATCCTATGGTCCGAATTAACCCTAGAATATAATAAGGGACAAGGGCCAAATTAATTAAAACTAACTACCCCGAGGGAGGTCTACTAGTCCAAATCTGCACCCGGTCTAAAATTTCATTTTCTCACTATTCCTGGTAATCTCGATGTTGGCCACGATAATGTCGACACCGTCCAATTTATTTCGTCCCAAAACTCCCAAAAACCGACTGCCAAGTTCGGGTCCAAATAACGGCCAAATTCGATCGAGTGCGATTCTAGCAAAATCTCTATTTTAAAAACAAGAACCCGAGAGTGATCAGTTCCCGGGTGAGATTCCATTATAAACGCACTGACGAATTACACGTTTTATAAATCCCAAAAATGGGTCGAAATTCGGAATGTCACAATATATTAATAAAGATATTGGCCAAAAAAATGATCAATAAAGACAAAAAAATCCAATTAAAAAATTATTTATTTTAACTTGATATGCAGGAAAACTTAACGCATAGAGAAACGTACTCACTTTTAGTTTAACTTTCCCACTTGAGAAAAAAAAAATTTCGATCTTATCACAAGAATTTTGAAAATGGCCTCAATTGATTTGTTAAATCAAAATAGTAGCATATGTCTATGTTCGCGATTCTTTAAGGTGATGCGGTTCCACTTCTTATAACTATTTCTAATCATGTTTTGAAATAGTAATGTTTACATTTCATTGAGAATTTTTAACTTTCCGCAATCAGATACAATTCATTACTCTCACAAGGCAACACTTGAAAGTGAAAATGTACCAAGAACATTCTTTTGAAATGTAATAGCATTGTGCCACAAATAAATGCAATCAAGTTTTAAAACTTTCAAAAGTACAATCAAATTTTAAAATGTTCAAAAAGTGCAATCAACGGAAGGGCTTCATTGAACCATTTGACAAGTCTTATGACTTGGTTACACTTTTTGTAAGTTTTAGGACTCAATGATACTTTTGTGATAAATTTTAGGACTTCCTATACACATTTTTTTAACTATGTTATAGATAGTGTAAGCTCATCTATTTTTTTCCTCTTTTAAGTGCAAATGGACTCTCATAATCATTTGCCATTGCAAAGGTTTGGACGTTCATTCTGTTAAATTGTGTCTTGAGTTTGAGCTCATACACAATATTTGATCCGCATACTCAGCTTTTATTAATACTCTAATAAGGAGAAGCACATTCGCGGAGCATTTAACGAGAACAGCGCCAATCGTGGAGCATTAAATGAAGATGGACAAATCTTCTCTACATGGGTTTATGTGCATGCCTTCACGTCCATTTTTTCTTCTTCCTCGTAAATGCATGCACAAGAAATGTGAATGCATACCCACCCGTAGGTGGCGCAGTTGGTTTGGACCCTCCCGCCATCGCAGGAGGTGAGAGGTTCGAAACTCTGTGTCGTCAGCGATTGAAGTGAGGGGTCCTGGCAGTGGGTTGCTGGGCTAGCCTTCCCCTGAGTTTAGTACCGAATAGCCTATCGGGCGAAAGGGAGGTTCCCGGGTTATCAAAAAAAAAAAAGAAATGTGAATGCATGCCCACTTCCGCCTCCGCCTCGTTGCCGATTATACTGCACATTCAACTAATCCGACGTCAATATCTTTCATGAAAATAGTGGCAGCTGATATTGTACTTGTCACGCCCCGAACCCTTAACGAGCTCGCGACACCCCTCGATAGTCGATCATTGAATGCGACGTCCCAGGCACGTCGCCGACCCAACCCAAACATCAGAGATTAAGCACACGCGGAAACAAATAGAAACAACCCGGATAATTAATAATGACAAGGGGCAGCAATAGCAATAAACAAATAACTGAAACTTTTACACTTGACGAATACATACGACGTCCACAAAAGACAAACTCCAAGCTAGGCCACAACAACTGAACCATATTCTTTCAAAGGGACAATAGTTCACAACTTAACTTCTCTACAAAAGGGGAAACTCAAAATACCAGGTACTTGACCCGTTTTCGATCTCCGAGATACCCTTGAAGCGTCTCCAATCCCTCATAATCGCAAATCTGAAATGGTTATATAATAACCGTGAGAACGAGTCTCAATAAGCAACCCCCTATACCCCACGTAGGCCAATGCGTACCCAGACAAGTCGTACATGTAATTTACCCCATAAGATATAGAATTCACATCATTATACTCACCTTATTATCAAACCCATGTAAACTCTGCACGTTAGTCGTCATGTGATAAAACAAGAATGGTAATTAAATAACACCATCCAATTGCTCGAATACCAACCACACTTACACTCAATCAACCCCACCAATTCAGTCAGCCGATTCAATCACACGCTCAACCAGCCACTTCAATCACACGCTCAACCAGCCAAATCAGTCACACTCAATCAGCCAAATCAGTCACACTCAAATCGCATACGTAGCCGAACATCTTTCTCACGACCCGCGCCACTGCGCCTCAGGTCCATTCTCACTGCCCGCGCTACTGCGCCTCAGGCCCATTCTCACTGCCCGCGCTACTGCGCCTCAGGCCCATCTGGCACGCCGGCCATTCACTTTCCAATGACCGACGTAAATACGTCCCGGTCTCACACACCTTTAACGGGCCACCGTCAACACGTCTCAAGTCCGTAGCCCTCCGATCGATCCGGGCCTCAAGTCGACAGGCAAGCACACGCCATTCAATTCAGTCAATTTCACGCCAGTTACACTAAGCAATCCATGATCACAATTCAATCTAATTCACGACAAGCCACACCAACCCACGACTCGACAATTAACCCGCCACATATGAACATCAAATTCACCCACGAATGCCACAACAAGCCAATCACTGATCCACCAATATTAGCCACTATTATGCACTCAAAACCGTCTAAGTCGGCCACACACCATCATCCAATTCAAACATATTATCTAACTCAATTCAAATAACATAATTATAACGTAATATAATTAAATTAAAACCCGCCCCAGCCGTTCTAACCCACGACAATACGGTCATTTAGCCCCCTTAATTAGCTACTAAATTAAGCCCCACACACATCACAATGTAATATAATAATCACGCACATACGATTATTGACCCTAATCCACGTTTAACCCCTAAACCGGTACTAATCAAACTCTAGACAAGTCTAATAATACCCAAAGTACTAGGTAGGGTTTAGGAAGTCACTTACAAAGTTTTGGCCCGGGAAAAGTCGACTCGGGCCTAAAATGGCCCGGGTGAACAGTACCAACTAGGCGCGGGCGTGGGCCACACGGGCGCGGGGCTCGGCCACGGCGATCGGCCACGGGCACAGCCCTCGGCCACGGCTGGGCATGGGCGCATGCGCGGGCACGGGCGCGGGCGCGGGCGCGGGAGCGGGCACGGGCGCGGGCGCGGATGGGCAACGCGCCTAGTTGAACGGGCGACGGACCGGCTGGACGGGCGACGCGCCCGGGCGACGGGCACGGCCCGAGACGCTTGGCCACGGGCACGGCCACGGCCTGGGAGCTCTCGGCCACGCCTGGGCGAGCGGGCGTGCGGCTTGGTCGTGTGGGCAGCGGGCTTGGCCACGGCCTGGGGGCCGGCCGGGGCTGGCCGGCTGGGCCGGCGACCGGCGGCGGCGGCGACCTACAGCGGCGAGCAGCAGCTGGTCTGCAGCTGGGTGAGCTCGGCTACGCCCCGGGACGCTCGGGCGACAACGACGATAACGGTGGCTGGGCTGGCTGGTTGGCTGGCCGACTGGGCTGGGCTAGGCTGGCCTGGCCCCCGGCGAGCTGGCGGCGGCGGCGACGCGGCGGCTGGTGGCTCCCCGGCGACTAGCTCGGAGGGGAGGGGAGAGTTGGCCGAGTGGGGGTGGCGAGGGAGAGAGAGAGAGAGAGAGCTGGGGCGGTGACGGGCGGTGCGGCGACCTCGCAGCGGCGACGGCCAGGCTGGACGAACCGTCGGGCGGCGAGTCGCGGCGGTCGGACGGCGCGCGGCGCTGGCGACTCCCCGGCGACTAGCTTGAAGGGGGAGAGAACAGAGTTGGTCGGCGATGGTGAGGGCGAGAGAGAGGGGGGGCTGCAGGCTGAGGGGAGGGGACGGCGAGGCGGCGGGACCGGCGAGCAACGGGCTGGCTGGACGGCTGGGCGGCGCGGCCGACGACGGCGCCGGCTGGGCATGCGGCGGTCGCGGCGACGTAGCGGCGAGCTGCTGCTCGCGCGGAGGAGGGGGAGAGAACAGCCGATCGGGGTGGCGGTTGACGGACGGCGCGACGGCGACCGAGCTGGCTGGCGACGGCCGGGCGATGCGCGGTGGCGACGGGCAGCGGCGACGCGGTTGGGGCGAGGCGCGGGACGGACGTGGCTCGGGCGACCGAAGCAGAAGCCAACCGGGGAAGAAGAACGAGAGGAGGAGAGAGAAGACCCAGAGAAGAAAAGAAGAGGAGAGAGAGAGTTGCATGTCAGAGGGGGGGGCGTGGGTCTGCATGGGCGCAACGTGCGCGGCCGAGGAGGAAAGAGAGAGGAAAAGAGAGAGAGAGAGAGAGAGAGAGAGAGAGAGAGAAAGGGGGGGGACAGTCGGTCTGCATGGGGAAAAGGAGAAGACAAACGTGCAGGGGGGCGCTCGGCTGCATGGGGGAGAGAGAGAGAAGACGTGCGGGCAAACGTGCGCAGAGAGAGGTGACCGGGGAGAGAGAGAGAGAATCCAATTAATTATTGCGATCCGACGGACACAATTCAAACCCAAAACGATCTAATGGGCCACGAAAATCTCAAATAGAATTTAGGAAAAAGACTAAAAGGAAATAATCCAAAACATTCTACGAGGGAGGTCTACTAGTCCAAATCCGCACTCGGTCCAAAATTCCAATTTTCCACTATTCCTAGCAATCTCGACGCTGGCCACAATAATATCGACACCGTCCAATTTATTTCGTCCCGAAGCTCCCGAAAATCGACTGCCAAGTTCGGGGTCCAAATAACGGCCAAATTCGATCGAGTGCGATTCTAGCAAAATCTCAATTTTTTAAAAACAAGAACCCGAGAGTGATCAGTTCCCGGGCGAGATTTTAATATAAGCGCACTGACGAATTACACGCTTTATAAATCCCAAAAATGGGTCGAAATTCGGAATGTCACAGTACTTTTCTTTCTTTCCTTGAATGAGTGTTGTTCTTTATTATTTGTTTGTGTTTGTATTGCTAATTTCTCGGAAAAATTGCACAATTAGTCCAAAACCTATTCTACGCAAACCAATTGAGTCCTAAATTTCTAATTGAATGAATGTAGTCATCCACCTTTGAGGAAAAGTGCAATCAAGTACTCTTGGCCAAGTTTCACATGACTTATCTGATATAACGATTCAGTCCATTCTACACGTAACAATGCCGTTTTCGATTAGACATAAAGGACGTCGTTTCTCGGTTAGCCCCCAAATCCCCAAAATCTATACTTCCTCTCTCTCTCCAGCGACCGCCATTTGTTTCCTCTCATCTCAATTTCAGCATATTGATCCGCCCCGGTTCAGGGCATACTCATGGGATTCTGGGCATTAACGATGATGACCCACCTTCAGATAGGATTGCTTGGGACGCAGATAAGCCCACAAAATTCTTGTCGAACGCCACCTCCAGTTTTTCCATCAAGTTGTCCCTGAATCAAGAACATGGTGCCTATTAGCTAGTAATTCAAATGAATATCTTGTCTCCTCCACTTTAGTGAGCCTCCCCTAAAGTCATATGTTCTCTACTCGCTTTAGCCTACTTGACTAAAGTAAGAATCTGTCGGACCTTGCTGAAGTAAGAATTAGTCATTTGGTTGCACTGCAAAAAGAGTTTATTTGCATGTTTGATGTTTTGGCCATATGAAGGAACTAATTAGTCTAGTTTGATCTTTTTTTTATCGTTATTGTGATTAGATTATGTTTCAATGATGCCCCAGAAAAAGCAAAAGCCATTCATGGAAGCCAAACTATGAAAATGTTGGAATTTGATGCAACATCACAATGAGCATTATTGTTATGGATTGGATATGCATACAAGAGAATAAAATCAATGCATGAAGAAAAGTTATCCTACAACATCATAGTTGTAATATGATTCTGATGAAATCTATTACATTCAATTCTTCAGTTTTGATCGTGTGATGTGTATCCAAAATGTATTTATTGAACAAAATAAAGAAAAAAAATGTAAATGGAGTTTATGTACTTAATGCCAAACATTTTTTTTTAAGCTACCGTTTTTTTTTTTTTGTGATCAGTCGTGATGATGCTACAATGGAGAAAATGGACATTAGCTATAACATCTTCTTATTGTTCAGCAATCAAGTTGTGATGAAGGAAATGACGCAATGTAATTTTGAAGTGATTCACAAAATTTACAGTGAAATAGATCTATTGCAATGCAAGCAAAGGAATGAGCTGTTACTTTAGCAAGGTCAAACAGCTTTTAGTAAGGTACACCAACATGTCAAAGAATTTCGGAGGAACGACGTTGTTTGACACAATCATATGTCCACGTGGACTGAATTTTTTTTTTAAATGCCAACTCAGATTAAATTTTTAAGTATAAAAGACATAATTTCTCTGACTAGAATTTCTCGCCGAAGACACTAAAGTAATTATTTTTTCTCCAATTTGACATTTAAGTGAGATGGCGAAAACTTTTGGTACTAAAGTGAGCATCGTACACAACTTTTGACACTTCTAATATCATTCTCCCTATATTTGAAGAGCCAACAACGTGGTATGACACGGTGGATCCCTCCCTCAGCTCTAGCATTAAATGGATCAAGCTTGCCGTAAAGACTAAAACTGAGTGCATTTTATGTACTGAAGAACACGGCTGTTAAAAGTGTTCATGGAACTCTATGCTCGAATTGGGGTGTAAGCTTGTAATAGCATGAATCTTCATTATTTGCAGCTATGGCTAAGGTCTGTTATGTCATCTTTCAAGTGTTGTTTGTATCCATCACAGTTAGTTTTTGCATTGACTTTCTTGAGTTGATCGACGAAGTGCTGGTTTTTTAGTGTAATGGTGGTAGGATGGAACTCGAAGTGGGAGTGGTTCATCCACATGCTACCAATCTTGAATAATAAATGATTAAGTACTTGTTTATCCCAAAAAAAATATTACTTGCTTATCTACGCAAAAAAAGAGGATTGCCATAATCGACTATTTTAGTTTAACCATTTCTTAAAATGGATTTTACCGTAATTTGAGTTTAAGGTAAGACCCCTTTCTGTCTAACTTTCAAAAACCATGCCAAATTACTGTGGCTCAGTTTGGTTTGTTGAAATAATATAACTAGAACAAACAAAAGGAATAGGAATAATAATGTAAATTGTAACTAACGTTCATACCATGTCCAAAAACAACTTGAATTTAAATGTTTTTATAATTATACACACAGTAGAAATTCACCATAACAGGGGGGAAAATAGCAATTTTACTCTGGAAACTTGCCAAAAAAGGAGCAAAAATAGAAGGAGATAAATGCCGTCACATTTTTTATTCTGTTGTTGTCATGTCATATTACAATTATTTTTTTTTTTTGATGATCCGGGAACCTCCCTTTCGCCCGACAGGCTATTCGGTACTAAACCCGGGGTGACGCTAGTGCAGGACCCATCACCACGGCGCCACACTTAAGACTCCCTAACGACTACGCTGGGGTTCGAACTCTTATCCCTTCGTGGGGGGATCAGAGCGCAGGCCAACGCAGCCGCTGCGGGCGGTGGTATCATATTACAATTATTCATCCGTCTATAATCATATAAATTCATTTTTGACTCACCTCCTCTGCCTTGATGACAACAATCTCAAGAAAATCTTTCATGCCTCATATTTATTCTCAATAATTATTAAAAGTAGCCAACAACAAAAGGAAAGAAAATAAAGGCTTGACTACCGTTCCACTTTCTCCATTGTCGGCTGACAAACAAGGCTTGATGTTTCATAGTTCAAACAACAAAAGAAAAAACATATATCACCCAAAAAGTTTGATGAAATGAAATGTAAATAAGCTCAGTTTCCTTTCACCAAATTCCAAGAAGGAATCAAATCAAATATTAGAGAAGAAACATCTTAATAACGAATAATAGATAACGACCCATACATTGAACTATGCAAAGGGTAATACATTCAAATCAGCAAGCCTCAAACATTATTGGTTATTCTTCCAGGGTATCTTAGCACATGGCACCATTTGACCAATTTCAGTTTTGTCATCCGCAAAATCATATTCTTGTATACATACATTCCATAATTCTACATACTCATAAAACAAATATGGACTCACATAAGACATATAAATATATAGATACATATAAATATTTAAGTCACCAACAACACAAGGAAAGAAAATAAGGGCTTGACTACCGTTCCACTTTCCCCATGACGGGTTGACAAACAAGCTTAATGCTTCATAGTTTAAACAAAACAGGTATCATCCAACAAGTTTGATGAAACGAAATGTAAATAAACTCAATTTACTTTCACCGATTTTACAGATGGAATCAAATCAGATATTAGAGAAGAAACATGTGAAGTCATGGATGTCATCTTAGTCTCTTCTCTTCGACTATGGATGCTTGAGCTGTTTGTCCAATTTTGTTCACTGAGTCTCTTCATCACTAGATGCACCATCCTCATTCTCACTGTTTGTCTTCAAATATGTCTCCCATTCTTCGCTTTCTATAGAGACAGTCAAATAAATAATTAGATATAAGGAGCTCATATTTCTATTTAAGCTGTAAGATTTGCACCAGAAGGAAAAACCTGGTGCACCTACCGCATATGTTCTTGAGGTTGTTGTATGATTCTTCCAAAAAATGTTCAACATCAATTTTCTCTGCATTAGAGATCTTCAGTGACTTGTCTGCACCATCCTCATTCTCGCTGCTTGTCATCAAATATGTCTCCCATTCTTCACTTTCTATAAAGACAATCAAATAAATAATTAGATATAAGGAGCTCATGTTTCAATTTAAGCTGTAAGATTTGCTTTAAAAGGAAAAACCTGGTGCCGTCAATGTCCTACTGCAAAGGTTCTTGAGGTTGTTGTACGATTCCTCCAAAAAATGTTCAACAGCGATTTTCTCTACATTTGAGATCTTCAATGACTTGTCTGCATTATCCTCATTGTCACTGCTTGTCTTCAAATATGTCTCCCATTCTTCGCTTTCTATAAAGACAATCAAATAAATAATTAAATATAAGGAGCTCATGTTTCAATTTAAGCTGTAAGATTCGCTTTAAAAGGAAAAACCCGGTGCCGCCAATGTCCTACCGCAGATGTTCTTGAGGTTGCTGTATGATTCCTCCAAAAAATGTTCAACAGCAATTTTCTCTGCATTTGAGATCTTCAATGACTTGGATGGATGAATTTTTTCTTTCTTACTGGAAGATATCTTTTTCTTCGATGAACCTTTCATTGCAATAGCAGGACCTTGCTCCTAAATTGTCATGCAAATGAAGTCACACCCTAAGTGTTAAGTAAAAATAACTTTAATTCGCATTTTTCCTTATTTAGGGTTATTATAACTCACTTGCAAATGACTACTCCCTGGTGTCTCCTCAGTTGTTAAAGCCTCCATTATAAACTCGACAACCTCGACAGTTGAGCGAAACATCCTAGTTGAGTGTCCATGACGATAGTTCTGCAAATATAATACATTTTCGTTATCTTAATTACCATCGGAAATTTCCAAGATAGTCATGTGTAAAGCTATTACTCATCAAACGTTCTGAAAAAATTTCAATACACTCAATAACAAAACAGGTGATAAAGTAAAACTAACTTTTTATTAATCCTTTTAGCTAACATACATCGCTAGAAAATCCATTTCATTTCCTTGCAATGTTTAAAGAAACCAAATCAGTTGAATCTACATTACTTTTTTTAGGCAATGATTCATTAAGGAAAAGCAGTAACAATGAAGCTTTTTTTAATATACAATTACCATGTCTAATTTTCCATTTGATCGTCGTCTGCATGCAATATGCCACCCTTGAAGCCTCTCTTCAAATGTAGATTGATGTTGGATGTTCTGCAATCAATAAATAATAATCAAATCATAAAAATGAAAACAATTAGATAATTAGATATACAAATTGAGATATGTGTATCCATTCAACGCAAAAACTTAAAAAAAAATTCAAAAAGTCACCTTTTCAAAGTCTTTGCCAATTAGACAATCCGGGGGGAGTAAGAAAGATACCGTCTCTTCCCCTACAAGTGTGGTTTTGGCCCTAGTTTTGACTTTTGCCGATGAAGATGGACTTGTCTGTGCTTAGGATTAGATCATTTGTCATTTGTTGTGAGCAATGGTTACAAATTCGAAGTTATATAAAGTGTGCATTGACATGAATAAAAGATGAAATGTTGACTATCGATTAGCATGCATTTTAACTCAAGAAATGTTTGTTCGGATTTTTCTGAATGCATATGTGAATAGTGTACAAACAAATCATTGAAATGATATTACCTTAAAGGTCGAGACATTTATCTCATCATTAGGTAATCGATACGATATTGGGTCCGGGTCGAGCACCTGATCTGATATACTTTTTCTCAATTGAGAAACAACTTTCTGCAATCACAAATTATCAATGCTAGTATATCTTATCATTAAAGCATGGACTACGCTAAATTATTGTCAAAGTCAAAGAATTGGGAATATATGTATTCTATTTATACATAAATTGTGTAGCAGTAACTTTTTACATATGAAGTTTAGGTGTGTACTTCATAACTACATCAAACTTATCAAATATGCTTCAAGAATCAAGATGAAGAAATTTTGAGTGCTTGCAATGTATTTTGTGGATCATTCATCTCATGTGTTCTATCAATCTTGTCATGAAGATAACAACATTCAAAAACTACATTAAAAAACGAAGTCTTGAACCTCATAAAAGTGAATTGGAAGAAACCATATTCAATAATTGTAAAATTGCATTTATGTCTTGGTCTATTTCACAAAATATTACAGTTCAATTACATTGACTGCTTGTGTCCAGATAAATTTAACAAAAAATCAATTTACATTACATCGATCATCATCCTTAGTGATGTATACCATATGGTAAAATTGAGTTTATGCCATGGTCTACCTCACAAAGTTTCAACGGACAATATAAAACTCACGGCGGTGACCATCTATATCTTAAAAGATTATATAGAAAGTTAACTTACAGTGACTAGTGCCCTTAGTAATGTATACAATCGATCTTGTTGTGCTTGATTAGGAATGTCGAGCTTCTTCGCACCACTTGGTTCATCCAATACCATTGAAATAGGATTGTTGTCTGGAATAGAGAGTGACCTATTGACCTACAAGGATGAGAGAGAGAGAGAGAGAGAGAGAGAGAGAGAGAGAGAGAGAGAGAGAGAGAGAGAGAGAGAGAGAGAGAGATAAGGTCAAGACATGAGTAAAGAAAATAAAGAAGCATATAGGATTATATTGATCAAATGCTACCAACATATTCAAAACGGGAAAACATATATGCGGTGAAACAGGATCTTCAACTATATTCATTAAATCAAAGAAATGAAACATTTGGGAAACTATTATCGAAGATGTTAAGCAACTCATGCTTGAGAAGATCAATAGTAAAATTAAAACTACTAAACCAACCACATTCGATAAAGTTTAAGAACTGCTCCTCCTACCGAGGAATCAAACTCATAAGATGCGATGAAAATGATAAGGACTAGATGAGTAGAAAAACATAGTGTCATATCCATAAAGAAAAAGAATGGCAAATCATGTCATGTTGAGGTCCAATATGATTCCATGGAACCTTTAGGGTTGGAGAGGAAGAACATTGACTTATTAGCAAAATAAATAATATATAACATCTAGACATAGTATAAAGCAAAATAGCTCAGAGAGAGAATATCTAGTACCTAGAGACCTCATTCATGAAATAACAACAGTAGCAAAAAATTAAGAGAAACAACATCTCCAAAATGACAAACACAAAAAAGGAAAATAATTGAGGAGAGCCACTGTTCCAAAACTTCGAATTTTAACAAATGAATTGGCAGCTTATGTAATATTGAAAAGAATGGTGGAAACACTTTTCACTTTATACGTAAGGGCTATCGCCTTCTTCTTTTTTCCAATTTGGAAAAGTTGTTCATTCTTTAAATTGTTATACTTTAGCTACTCATTATTCTCTAATGTTGAATGATGTTCGACTTTCTTTAGCATTAAGCTGCTTAATGCAAGTTCTCAATCAGTTCATTAGTCTCCACTACAACATTTATTGATTATCTATTGACAATATAACATCGAACTCTGCATAGTAATAATACCAATTAAAGGAAATGAGTTCAATATATATTGATAATGTTTACCATAATAGCATTAACGGTCTAATTACTTACAAAAGCTACTAACGGTTTTGCCATTTCAAACAACTGCCATTAGTTTTATTGTCCAACGAATAACCGTTTAATGCATTGATCTTTGAAAAAAGCGATACTTCCAATCCTTCAACCCTAGAACAATATTATCTATTCTTCCAATGTATATCAGAAAAACCTATAGGCAATTTCAATTTTGTCATCCTCAAAAATCATATTCTTGTACACATACACATATAGTTCTGTACACTCATAAAACAGATCTGGACACAAAAGAAGAAGAAGATATAAGCATATATATTCATACATATATTATGTAATTCGTTCTGCATTAACAAAAGATTTAAGAATATTTCAGACATTTTATACACGGTAAAATTCAACTAACAATTATTCGTTAGTTTCACTAAGTGTATAAACAATTAGATCTGCACGCACTTAGACTAGACAAAATAGATTTTAACATTATAGATGTTCCAATCCATATAAACGTTGTCGAACCAATTCGCAGATCTAGATGATGGAGCAGTTGTAGCAATTCAACTCTTAACCTTAATGTAAACCAAACAAGAACCCTAGAGAGCATTGGAATTCTTATCTTTCACCATTCTTCACTTTGGATTTTTTTCATTGTAAAAAAAATGCTATTGAAAATCCATTTCTTGGTAGGTGAAGCACAAAAGACATGGCCAATAAACTAGCACGAAGGTTGATCGAGACTAACCTCACTCATTTTCAGTGGACAAGCACCTGTTGAAGGAGATGACAGCATAAATTGAGAAGATCCATCCTGCAATTTCTCTTTTGGAGAGGGAGGAAGAGAGTGCATCTTAGGGTTTGCCTCTTCAAAGTCACTTTGAGATCTGACTCTTATTACAAGCTAAAAGATGTGTCGTACGCCGATTCAAAGAGAGAATATGGTATATAAAGAGAAGAAAATGGTGTATATTTGAAACAACACGGTGAGATAAAGCCAAACAATTTTGCCTCTTTATTATCTTGGACCAATACATATACGTCATTGCAAGTCTTGTGCATTTTAATAACCTAAGTTGGTAACCAAAAGAGCTAATTAACCTTCCATATTTTAGGACATGAATTGATCCTTATCTCTAGTAAATCCAATCCAAAACTTAAATGCTCGTTACATTACAGCATTAAATGCCAGCTTTTGAATATCTGAGTTTTGCTTCTTTTTAGACATCTTTAAATACAATCAGATTACATTAACCATACTGAACAACCAATTTAGCCTGATTATTTCATTCTATTAGCCAAGACATCTTATTATAAAATGCAAATAACTTCTTTTTAGTGCAAGAAAATTAATAGACCCTTCCTTCTGTAAGGTTATATATATACATTTCTTGACATGCTAACTCTTAATATCTACCTAGGAGGAACATACAGCACTTGATATGAGAACCCTTCGGTCAAATTAATCACTACGAATGCATTCCAATTGCTCTGTCCATGTACATTTGGTAAGGCTCCATCAATTGGATGACATGTGTAGCAACCAAAGTTACTTTAAGTAGGCGATGTTATGATTTGAAAGTGGGATTTGTCATATCTAAGTCTAAACCTTAACAATTCTGCCAGTCTTTGGGGTTTGGATAAATAATGGGATAATACCATGAAAAACTCCAAATCAATACACCTGTGATAAATTTACCCAAAAGTAATTTTTTGACCATCAAAAACTCCAAACCGATACACATGTATTTCCGTTAAATTTTATTGTCAAATTATTTTGTTAAATGACATGCGGCATTTGACGGATGTACTGATTTTATGTTTTACCCTGCGTTTGTCATAGATGTATCAATTTGTGATTTTTTGTGGTATTAATCCAATGTAACGGAAACTAACAGAGGGTAAATTTGTCATAAATGTATCAGTTTGGGGTAAATTTATCATAGGTGTACTAGTTTGGGATTTTTAGTAGTCAAAAAATTAGTTTATGGTAAATTTGTCATATGTGTACCAGTTTGAGGTTTTTTGTGGTATTAACCCATATATAATCTCCAACATGTTAGACAACAATCTTGATCATCTAGTTTGATACTTGTAAAATCTAAGGGCTAGTGTGCCGGTCCATGTATCCCAATGCTTTAATTAGTCTAAGGGTGTTGACAGGCTGTTTGGTTGGGGTCCCCTCTTACGCCCAAACCATGCAAGACATAAAGGTATATATCTTTTGTGATTTAATCCGAGGCCCCACCCACATAGAATCCGAACTTAAAAAATGGGTCGAGTTGAGTTTGTTTTTAGGTGGCATGTCATCCTTAATTATCTCGACCCAAATTTCAGCATGGTTAATGCATGTTTAGCTACGCTGCACCTTGTACCAATTTATGTGCTGAGTTTTAACTTCGGAAACATGCCCTTTTAGGGAATTTTCACAAACCTACATAGATCCATCACCACTACGCGGCGTTGTACATCGTGCCCCTCTAACTATCGTGTCCATTGGCCCCAGGTCTTGGGCTGCCAAGGCAGCACAGCCCTATTTGAGGTTGGGATCTGTTGAAGATACCGTTGCCGATGCTGATTGATCTTAATTGATCTTGAATGGTGTATTGGTGGAAAATTAGAATATTGCATATCAAGCAATCTTAGGGAATCTTTTATTCTCTATTTTGTATATTTTCTTTCCCTAATCATCTAGACTTCTTGTACTATAAATAAGGCTGTAATTACACTTTGTTTGATATGAAAAGCAATACACTATTCCAATCTTCAATCGCTTTCCATCCTCTAAACTTCTGACATGGTATCAGAGCCTTCCTACATAACCTAGCTTCTGCACAACACCAACATCCTGCATTTCCAAAGGGAGATATCATGCCGAGAAACCAAGACTCTGAAGCATCTTTCAACAATCAAAGAATAGAGGATACTTCCACGGAGCATCAACCAGATTCAACAACAGAAGAACAAGACCACACACGACCCAATGAAGGACTGTCGGGTCCAGTACAGCCCATTTCGGGGCCCATTCAAACTAACCCTGGACAATTTTTTTCTGGTCCATATGTTCAATGGGTTCCTGTGCAGGTTCAACCCATTCAAGGCCAAACGAACCAGAGAAACTCAGCCCAAAATCTCAGCCCCATGGAGCCTGGTGAAAACAACGGGCCAGGAGGAGGCCCACCACTCGTCACCGAGCCCATTTCAGGGTATGGATCGGGTTGGTCTTTCTCGGGCCACAATGGATCGGGTTCGTCGGGTTTCGGAGGTAATCCCTACCCGACCTACGGACCCGGTTTTCTTCCGTTTGGGGGTGTCGCCGGCGGACGGCCAGAACCCGGCGATCCCCTGTATACGTCCGCCGCCGATGGACCCGAACTCCGCCTCGTCACCCAGCAGCTCTCGGGACCAGAGAACTATTCTGTGTGGTCCCGCGAACTCCGGCGAGCGTTAATTACCAAAGACAAAGAAGGCTTTATTGACGGCACCATCTCAATCCCGACCGACGATCGACTTGCACGACAATGGAGGAAATGCAATCAACTTGTGCGGACCTGGATAGGGAACTGCCTCACGCCGGAGGTCGCCGCCGGACTTCCTCCAACTGAAGACGCGAAGAAAATATGGGAAAATTTGCGAGAAATGTACGGGAAACTTGACAGGGCTAAAATTTTCTCACTAACTCAAGCCCTATCAGACCTCAAACAAGGAAATTTGTCGATTTCTGTCGTTTTCAACCGGTTGTCCGCACTATGGAACGAACTCGAAATGGCCGAGGAAAAATTGGAAGGACCCGAAACCACATTGGCTCAATATCGAGCCATGAAAGAACGGGAAAAGGTAACACGTTTTTTGCTTATTCTAAATGAATCATACTTATCGTTTCGGAGCCAGATCTTGGCCATGGAACCCGTCCCCACGCTCGGCCGCATCTATCAACTTGCGGTTCAGGAGGAATCCCAGCGTTTGGCTTCATCGGAGTATATGAAGGTGGGGGACCGCGTCGTCCTTGCGGCCAAGGCCTCGCCGGAGCAGCGGCTTGTGGCATTGAAGTCCGGCCATGGAAGAAACTCACCCACGGCACTAGGGTTCCTCGGGGAAGAAGATGAAGTATCTTCATTTGGAACGAGCAGCCACGATTTAATCACCCGATCGGACGGCCCAGGGAGTGTGGCGAGATCAGACGGTTCATCACTGATCCTCGCGGCACCCAGATCAGACGGCAAGCATGGAAAGCCGGCAGAAAAAAGGGAACGAGATCTCTCCATAGCAGCAAATGCCAAGGCCAACCAGCCCATCAATAATGATCAATTTCAACAAATTATGAGGGCTTTAAATCAGATGGGAATACAGGACAAAAAGCCTAGCTATGCAGGTATTTCCTATTGTTTGATGAGTGCTATTTCGAATAAAGCATGGATTATTGATTCAGGTGCTAGTGACCATATAGTCTGCGATGAACGTTTTTTTTCCAAAATACCAAGTCCTCCCCTCATACCTCCGTACGTCTTCCGAATGGAAGTGACACTTCCGTTGCTAAAATTGGAAATGTTCAGCTAAATTCTTTCATCACACTCAAAGACGTTCTATTCATTCCAGACTTTCATTTTAATCTCATTTCCGTGTCCAAACTTTGCAAAGACAACTCATGTCGGGTTTTCTTTAACTCTGATGTCTGTCTCTTTCAGGCCCTTTTGACTGGGACACTGATGGGCTTGGGTAAAAATCACGAGGGACTCTATTTTTGGGCCACATTCCCCAAGGATTTTGATGTTGCATTTTTTCCTTCAAATAAAAGCATCTTATGTAATGCCCATAATAGAAATGTTCCTTTATTTCACCAGCGTCTAGGCCATAGTGCCTCCTTTCCTCATCCCAAATGCCCTATATGTCCATTAGCCAAACAATCACGAATTCCTTTTCCAAAAAGCACATCACGTGCCAATCAAGCTTTCTCTCTTTTACACATGGATATATGGGGACCATATCACACTCCACATCGTGATGGGTCGCGTTATTTTCTCACAATTGTGGATGATCATACACGAGCAACTTGGGTATTTCTCATGCAATCCAAGGCCCAAGTACTTTCTCATCTCAAGAATTTTTTCATCTTAATTAAAAATCAGTTTCACAAACCCGTACAACGGATTCGCACTGATAATGCACATGAATTCTTTAATCATGAATGCTCTTCATTATTTCTCTCCAATGGGATTCTTCATGAAAGTTCTTGTGTCTACACTCCCCAACAAAACGGGATTGTCGAAAGAAAACACCGTCATCTCTTAGAAGTTGCTCGAGCCCTTAAATACCAAGCTTCAATTCCGGAAATGTTCTGGGGAGATTGTGTGGTCACAGCAGCCTACTTAATCAATCGGATGCCATCTCGTATTCTCAATGGAAGGACTCCTTTCGAGTTATTATTTGGCAAACGTCCAGACATTCGTCACCTCCGTGTTTTCGGATGTTTATGCTATGTATCTACAGTTGGCCCTCGGGACAAATTGGGTCCTCGTGCCCTTCAGTGTGTATTTATGGGATATCCAACTCTTCAAAAGGGATATTTAGTCCTTGATCCTTCCACTGGACGATTCTTTATCAGTAGAGACGTAATTTTTCATGAGGATACTTTCCCATTCCAGGATAAGTTATCTTCACATCGAGAAGAAGATCTGGCTACTTCTCATCATTTATTCTTAAGTGAAGATGATCCCCCACAAGCACAATTGATTATGCTCCCACAGGTGACACCTTCCTTAGCATCCCCTGATGTTGATGCAAGTCTCGCACCAGATATGGATAATGGGGCATCCAACAATTCACCACCAGCAATGTCTAAGATTTCTATTCTCCCGGAATCGTCGAATAATGTCTCTACTGAATCACAAGATGATATTTCATTTGCACCAGTGAATCCTCGTCGTTCAGGCCGCACAATCCGACCACCTACATGGACAGCGGATTATATTTGCTCCTCCTTGGGTAAATCTGGTACTCAATACCCTGTTACTTCCTATGTTAGTTTTGCTCACCTTTCACCCGAACATATCTGCTGCATTAGCAAAATTTCTGAGCATCAGGAACCCTCCTCCTATGACGAGGCTACCAAAGATCCTCGTTGGCAACAGGCAATGGCAGATGAATTAGGAGCTCTAATGGAAAACAAGACTTGGGATTTCGTTCCTCTACCACCTCATCGAAAACCCATAGGCTGTAAATGGGTATACAAAATCAAGTACAAAGCAGACGGATCCATAGAACGTTATAAAGCCAGATTAGTCGCGAAGGGATTCACACAACGAGAAGGATTCGACTATACGGAAACTTTTTCACCGGTGGCAAAAGAAGTCACCGTTCGGTCTTTCCTTTCTATTGCGGCTCTTCGTGATTGGCCTCTCCATCAAATGGACGTCCACAATGCCTTTCTCCATGGGGATCTAGAAGAGGAAATTTACATGGACCTCCCGCCGGGATTACGCAGACAGGGGGAGAATAGTGTATGTCGTCTTCGTAAATCCCTCTACGGGCTCAAACAGGCCTCTCGTCAGTGGTATGCCAAATTCACTAATGCACTTACAAATGCAAAGTTCCAACAATCCAGGCATGACTATGCATTATTCACATGGAAACAAGGTACATCGTCAATCTACTTACTTATATATGTTGATGATATAATGATTATGGGGAATGATGCATCTGCCATTGAGAAATTCAAGAAGTACCTGCACTCTACCTTTCACATTAAGGATTTGGGATCCCCCAAATATTTCCTCGGGATAGAAATTGCACGATCGAATAAGGGCATCTGTCTCAGCCAACGCAAATTTGTCTTGGAGATCATTTCGGAAGCAGGATTGTCAGGATCTAAGCCAGCTGCTATTCCAATCGAACAGAATATCAAATTGACGACAGCTGAGTATGATAAAGGATTATCACCCATGAACAAGGATTTTTTGCTTAAAGATCCATCTGCTTATCAAAGACTTGTCGGGAAACTCATTTATTTGACCATGACCAGACCCGACATTTGCTATGCGGTACAGATTCTCAGCCAGTTCATGCATGCCCCAAAACAGTCTCACATGAATGCTGCATTGAAAGTTATAAAGTACTTGAAAGGATGTCCGGGATTAGGAATATTATTATCTCGGGACAACAACATGGAAATGACAGCGTATTGTGACACAGACTATGCTACTTGTCCCATGAGTAGGAAATCTATTACGGGTTTCTGTATAAAGTTGGGAGACTCATTACTTTCATGGAAAACGAAGAAACAATCAACGGTTTCTTTATCATCTGCCGAAGCAGAATATCGAGCAATGGCAAAGACTAGTTGCGAGATAGTCTGGATAAGAGGTCTACTCCAAGATCTCGGTATATGGGTAAAAGAACCAACTATCTTATTCTGCGACAATGATGCTGCTCTCAAACTTGCAATGAACCCAGTCTTTCATGAAAGGACAAAGCACATAGAGGTTGATTGTCATTTCATCAGGGATAAGATTCAGAATGGGGTGATCAAAACAAAAGGAATAAGAACAACAGAACAGCCCGCAGACATTTTCACAAAGGCTTTATGTCACAGGCAACATTCATATCTACTAAGCAAGCTGGGCGTTCTTGATGTGTATAGACCGCCAAGCTTGAGGGGGAGTGTTGAAGATACCATTGCCGATGCTGATTGATCTTAATTGATCTTGAATGGTGTATTGGTGGAAAATTAGAATATTGCATATCAGGCAATCTTAGGGAATCTTTTATTCTCTATTTTGTATATTTTCTTTCCCTAATCATCTAGACTTCTTGTACTATAAATAAGGCTGTAATTACACTTTGTTTGATATGAAAAGCAATACACTATTCCAATCTTCAATCGCTTTCCATCCTCTAAACTTCTGACAGGATCCGCGGCTTCACACCTGAGGTCACCATGGTATCAAATTTGAGACAGCTAACTCAAGTTTGAGGCCCCGCACCTCAGATGGATCCCGTGCCGCCTGAAGTTTGAGTTGTAGAGAGAGAGAACCACCTCAAGTTTGAGTTGCATAGAGAGAGAGAGAGAGAGAGAGAGAGAGAGAGAGAGAGAGAGGAGGCCGGGTGGTGTAAGATGGTCGTGGTGGATGGCGGGTCAACCACAGTGGCGAGGAAAGCGAGGCGATGGAGCACGGGCGTTCATGGGGGGACGTTGTGTGGTGAAGGATACGTGCATGTGCAGATGGTGATGGTGGAGTCCTTCGGGGTAAAAGGGAAAAGGAAAAAACAGAGAGGAAAAAAGATAAGTAAAAAAGAATAAGAAAGGGAAAAGGAAAAATTTACTGATGTATTTATTATGGGCCCACGGATGAGATGAAAGCATTTGGACCGGCCTATTGGACACATCATATGTCAATTTGTACATTTCTAAATTGAATTATCATAATTTTTTAGAATTGAAATTGAGATGGAAAAGGTATTGAAATCCTATAATAATACTTGTCCACTCAATCCGCTAGGGTCTTTATCTCAGTTCATTTTGGTTTCGCAATTATTCCTCATACTAGGAATGCAGTCAACCCATTGGTTACATATCAATTTAGACAAGTGTGTTCTGGCGTCAACTCGGAGACTCTCCTCTCTCTCACCCGTTTGAAGCAGAATAAGGAATGAAGTTTACATGCACCTGTTACACTTTCCTAACTATGGTTCCTTTCCCACAACAAAGAATTTGGTCTTGGCATTTGCATACATGAGATTAGTGGCCACAATTATCCCATTAAAAAGTTATTGCAAAAAGCCAAATTTGTTCCGAAAAGATTTATTTTTCTGAATGGTTAATTATTTTAAAAAAGAAAATCACGCCTAAAGAACTGTCACGGCACTTATGGTGGGCTCGATTTTTTTGCGGTGCGTCTTACTCATAAGTCGGATAACCCAATCCTGTTAGTGGGATTCGCGGGGTGCACATCCTATTATCCCCACGGCTTATCCAACAGTACAATGATCTTCAAGAAATCACGCCTATTCTAAGGTCGGATCAAGTCCAATTGGACCTCATCCATAAGAGCCTTGACGAATCCCAATCAAAGTATTACCAAAGGAATGTGGGCTGCATCGAGAATGATTGGCACGACTGAGCCCGCAGACGATTACCCACGCCCGAGATATGGAAGTGGACAGGGAGGAGCATCATGCATCCTTAGAGTGCATCAACCGCAAGGTTAACCCCGAATGCTTACCCTCGGTGTCGGAGATGGCAGTGAAGCCTACCCATGAAGCCTTCTGAGCATAAGATCGAGCAGCTCAAGCGGAAGTAGAATGAGGCGCAAGCCAATGCCTCTGATTTGATCATGTACAATGCAGCTCCGTTAGACCTATTAGTGGCCTCATTGTAGCTAGATCATATCTCATGGACAAACATTCTCAAATCAATAAAGAAAATTAAAGCATGTGGCACTTATCTTTATAGTGAAGGAGGCGATATGACGAACTTCCTAGAGAACAATGAACTCTAGTAACACAATTAAAGAAAATGAGATCGCTATATATTAATAATGTTTACCATAACAGAATTAACGGCCAAATTAGTTACAAAACCTAATGAAGGTTTGGCATTTCAAACATCTGTCCTTAGTGTTATTGTCCAACGAATAACGAATAATAGATAATGACTCATACATCGACCTATGCAAAGTTCTTCCGGTATATCTTAGCAAAAAGGCAACAATTGACCAATGTCGATTTTGTCATTCGCAAAAATATATTCTTGCGTACATGCATTCCATAATTCTACATACTCATGAAACAAATATGGATGCGCAAAAGACATATAAATATATAAGTCGCAAACAACAAAAAGAAAGAAAATTAAAGCTTGAATACCATTCCACCTTCCCCATTACCGGCTAACAAACAGGCTTTATGTTTCATAGTTCAAACAAAACAGATATTACCGAACAAGTTTGATTAAATGAAATGACTTTACTTTCACTAGTTTTACAAATAGAATCAAATAAGATATTAGAGAAGAAACATTTCAAGTCGTGGATGTCATCTTAGGCTCTTCTCTTAAACGGGCAAATTGTCAAATCAGTCCTAAACCTATTGTACGGCGGCCAATTCAGTCATAAACCTTTTAATTTTACCAATTCAGTCCTAAACCTTTTAAATTCTTGTCAATTGAGTTCTTCCGGTCAATTTTGGCCGGTCGGCGCTGACGTGGCCGTCAGCCGACGCCGGCCGTCCGGTCAACGCTGACATGGCAATTTTTAATCTTTGTTTCAATTTTTTGATCTTTTTCTTCTTCTTTTTTTCTGGTTTCTCCCCTTTGGCCGGTATGGTGACTGGCGGCCGGCCAGAGGGGAGGGCCAGCGAGGCCTCTGGCGAAGCTTGCCCCGCCGACCACCGGCGAGGGTGAGCCTCGCCGGCCCCTGGTTGGGCGAGGTAAGGTCAGCCTCGCCTTGCCATCGCCTGGGTCGTGACGGCGAGGTCGAGCCTTGCCAGATCTGGGCGAGGCTCGACCTCGCCGTCGCCTGGGTCGCGACAGTGAGGCGAGGCCGACCTCGCCTCGCTGGTGGCCGGCGAGGGAGCCCTCGCCGGTGGCCGGCGGGGAGAGCTTTGCCAGAGGCCTTGCCGGCCCTCCCCTCTGGCCGGCCGCCAGTCGCCGGACCGGCTAGAGGGGAAAAACCAGAAAAAAAAAAAAAAGAAGAAGAAAAAGATAAGAAAGATAAAAAAAAAATTGAAAAAAATTAATTAAAAATTGCCACGTCAGCGTTGACCAAACGGCCGGTGGCCATGTCAGTGTTGACCAGACGACCGGCGCCAGCCGGCAGCCACGTCAACGCCGGCCGGCCAAAATTGGCCGAAAGAACTCAATTGGCAAGAATTTAAAAAGTTTAAAACTGAATTAGCAAAATTAAAAGGTTTTAGGACTGAATTGGCCACCGTACAATAGGTTTAGGACTGATTTGACAATTTTCCCTCTCTTAAACTATGGATACTTGAGCTGTTGTCCAAGTTTTTTCACTAAGTCTCTTCGTTACTAGATGCATCATCCTCATTCTCACTGCTTGACTTCAAATATGTCTTCCATTCTTCGCCGTCCATAAGGGCAATCAAATAAATAATTAGATATAAGCAACTAATGTTTCTATTAAGCCATAAAGTTTGCTTCAAAAGAAAAAACCTAGTGCGGCCCATATCCTACCGCAAATGTTCTTGAGGTTGTTGTATGATTCCCCCAAATAATATTCAACCTGGATTTTCTCTACACTAGAGATCCTCAGTGACTTGGATGGAGGAATTTTTTTCTTTTTTGCCGGAAGATATCTCTTTCTTCTACAAACCTTTCATTACAATAGGACCTTGCTTCCAAATTGTCACGGAAATAAAGTCACACCCTAAGCGTTAAGTAAAAATAGCTTTCATTCACATTCTGACTTATTGAGGGTTATTACAACTCACATGTAGAGAACTACTCCCTAGTGCCTCTTTGTCGATCAAAGCCTCCATTATAAACTCGACAGGCTTGACAGTTGAGCAAAACATCCTTCTTGACTGTCCATGACAATAGTTTTGCAAAGATAATAGATTTCGGTTGTCTTCATTACCATGCAAAAATTTCAAGATAGTCATGTACAAAGCTATTATTCATCAAAGGTAGTAAAAAAATTTCAATGCAGTTAATCATAAATAGGTGATAATGTAAAACTGAGTTTTTATTAATCCTTTTGACTAACATACATCACTATAATCCATTTCATCTCCCTGCCATGTTTATAGAAACCAAATTAGTCGAATCTAAGTTACTTCTTTCGAATCGTCTATCTAATTAAGGAGAGCGAAAGAAATGAAGTTTATTGAATATACGATTACCATGTCCAATTTTCCATTTGCACATTGTTTGCATGCAATATTCCACCCTTGAAGCCTCTCTTTAAATGAAGATTGATGTTGGATGTTCTGCAATCAATAGATAATAATCACACCACAAAAATGAAACAATTAGACAATTGGATATATAGATTGCGATATTTATATCATTCAATGTAAAAGCAAAAGGAACACATTCAAGAAGCTACCCGTCCAACTCTGTGCCGATTAGACAATCCAGGGGGAGTAGGAAAGATACTATCCTTTCCCCTACAAGTGTGGTTTTGGCCCTGGTATTGACTTCCATTGATGAAGATGGATTTGTCTGTGCTTTGGATTTGATCATTTGTCATTTGTTGTAAGCATTGGTTACAAATACTTGCTAATAAAAAGCGTGCATTTATATGAATAAAAGATGAAATGTTGACTATCGATCACCATACACTTCAACTCAAGAAATGTTTGTTCAAATCTTCCAGAATCATATGTGAATAGCGTACAAACAAATCATTGAAATAATATTATATTATTGGTTGAAACATTTATCCTCTCATTATTTTTAAGTAATTGATACAATATTGGATCCTGGTCGAGCAGCTCATCTAAAATACTTTTTCTCAATTGAGAAACAACTTTCTACAATCACAAATTATCAATGCTAGTATATCTCATCATTAAAGCGTGGCCAATTCTGAATTATTGTCAAAGTCAAAGAATTAGGAATATATATATTATGTTTATACATAACTTGTCTAGTTGTAACTTCTTACAAATGAAGTTTAGGTGTGTACTTCATAAATACATCCAAGCCTATCAAATATGCTTCAAGAATCAAGACAAAGAAATCGAGTGCCTCACAATGTATTTTGCGGATCATTCATCCTATGTGTTACCATCCATCCTTTAATGAGGATATCGGCATTTGAATACTAAGGGTTGAACCTCACAAAAGTGAATTGAAAAAAAAACTCTATAATGGTAAAATTTCATTTATATCATGGTCTCTCTCACGATATATCACAGAACAACTACATGTATCAAAATAAATTTAACAAAAAGTTAATTTACATTACGTCGACTATCATTATTAGTGATGTAAACCATACTATATACAAGTAAAATTAGGTTTATGTCATGTTGTACCTCACAAAGTTTCAAAGGACAATAGAAAACTCATATTGATTTTTTTTGTGTAAAATGTAAGTAGTATATAATAGATGATGTACAGCAGCTTAGGATCATTCCCTGACATTACAACTAGTACTAATAATTCGAGAATATGGAGGTAGGAAGTCTCCATAAAGTAGCTAAAGCAAAGTTAGTGTCACGCCCCGCACCCTACAAGCGCGCAATCATCCCTCGATGGTCGATCATTGGATGCGACGTCCCAGGCACATCGCCGACCCAACCCAAATATCAGAGATTAGGCACACACGAAAACCAATTGAAACAACCCAGACAATTAATATGACAAGGGGTAACAATAGCACGAAATAAATAACTGTAATTCCTACACTTGGCAGATACATACGACGTCCACAAAAAGATAATCCCTAAGCTAGGCCACAACAATAGAACCACATTCCTCAAAAAGGGTAATGGTTTGCAAACTTAACTCTTCTACAAAGGGGGACTCAAAATTCCGAGTACTTGACCCGTTTTCGATCTCCGAGATACCCTTGAAGCGTCTCCAGTCACTCATGGCCGCGAATCTGAAATGGTTATATAATAACCGTGAGAACGAGTCTCAATAAGCAATCCCCTATACCCCACGTAGGCCAATGCGTACCCAGACAAGTCGTACATGTAATCTACCCCACAACATATAAAATTCGCATCATTATACTTACCTTGCCATCAAACCCATGCCAACTCTGCACGTTAGTCACGACGTGATAATGCAATAATAGTAATTCAATAACATATCACAATCGCTCAAACACCAACCGCACTTACACTCAATCAATCCAATTAACTCAACCACACATCCAACCAGCAAATTCAATCACACGCTCAACCAGTCAATTAAATCAGTCACATCGCGCACACGTATCCAACCAACTTTCCTCTCACGGACCACCATCAACATGTCTCAAGTCCAGTCTCACAGGCACACAAGCCACACAATTCGATCAATTCCAATGGTCGCCGTCAACACGTCCCAAGCCATACCATTCAATTAATTTCAGTGGCCGCCATTAACACGTCCCATGCCACACTATTCAATCAATTTCCAGCGGCTGCCGTCAACACGTCCCAAGCCACACTATTCAATCAAATTCCAGTGGTCGCCGTCAACACATCCCAAGCCACACTATTCAATCAATTCCAATGACCGACGTAAATACGTCTCGGTCCAACATACCTTTAACGGGCCACCGTCAACACGTCTCAAGCCCGCATCCAATTGGCACATCGGCCATTCATGCCTTCACACGGACCGCCTTCAACACGTCCCAAGTCCGTAGCCCTCCGATCGATCCGGGCTTAAAAATCGACAAGCAAGCAAACGTCATTCAATTCAATCGAACCAAGTGCCAACTATACGTCAAGCTAGCACAAGCACCATATCTATCACTGCAATTCAAGCTCACATAATTTGTGTCAACCCAGCCACAAATGACCAACGCGAACCACCGCCAATCGAGCATTGAATCACACACGAACAACCAATACTCTTAACCTAGATTCCACCATCAAACAAGCCATAAGTTCAACCACAATTTCAGCCGTAACCCACCACAAAATCAGCCACGCTTAGCACATCAAACAACCGAGATTCTAACAATTAAAGTCACAAATGCACGCTCGCAATCGGTCATCTCAAGGCAACAACAACCAGCCATAGAAACAACAAAGATTATACACCAATCGAGTGTCAAATCAACCTACGAATCCAACAATAATTTCCCACGACACAACTCGCCACTCCGACACATTCTAATCCGCATTTTATTCAATAACCCAACCAACGTCACTTCCTCACCCCCACTACGATCCAACCATCAAAACAAGCAACCTACGTAATTCAGGCACTAAATCAGCCCACACCTCCAGCAACGCTCAAATGCAACATAGCTCGCCATTTCAACACGATTTAACATATATTTCACTTGATGACCCGATCGATGTCACTCCACCAAACCAGCCATCGAGACCCGCCATAATCCATCATGAATCACCATAAATCAGTCCCCATTCTCTCCTTAATTCGCACATCTCTCGGCTAAAAAACTCGCCACTAGAGGAACATCATTTCAGCTATGGAGCAGCCCCCATGGCCGCACACAAATCATCACCATTTAGTCTGCCATTTCAACATATAAAAGCCGACACTTAAACCTGCGAACCAGACAAAGGCAGCCACTAATCCAACCCCTAGATCCTACTCAAACAATCCCCAATCAGCCATTAAACTCCCCTAAACAGCCCTTAACCAGACTAAACAGAATACCCAATGTCCTAAGAGAGGTTTAGGGAGTCGTTTACCTCGATTTGAGCAATAAAACAAGGCTAGACAGCGAGGGAATCGTCGGGATAGCCGCAGCGGCGACAATCGGCGAGGCTCTTGGCCACGGCCGAGCGATAGCTCGGCAAGGGAGCTCCGGCTGAGGCGGCAGCAGCTCGGCGGCAGAGGGGGCGAGTAGGGGGCCTCGCCGGAACAGCAGCAGCTCCGGCGACGGCGTGTAGCGAAGGCAACGGGAGAGAAACAGGGGAAGGAAGCAGCAGCAACGTCGCCGGGGTTGTGGCAAGGCGAGCGGCGGCGCGTTAGACGGAACAGAAGCAGCAACGTTACCGGGACAGCAGCAGCTCCGGCGTTCGAGCAACGACCTACGGCGGCGACGGTCAGAGTAGGGACAGAGAGAGAAAGAACAAAGGAAAGGGAGGGGAGCGGTGGCCGGAACAGGGGAGCAGCGGCCACATTGGCGTCGGCGGCAGCGGGGGCGACAACTAGGCGAAAATAGGGGAGCCGGGTGGTAGTGGTAAGCCGGTGAGGGCAACGGCAGCCGGGACGGCTGCGCGTGGCGGTTGCTGGCGAAATAGGGGAAGGCGCCAGGGAAGAGAGAAACAGGGAGAGAGGAGATTGCGCGGCAGCCGAAGGCGGCACGGCAGCGTCACGGGTGGCCGAGCGACGAAGAACGGGCTGACGAGCGGCTGGGCAGTGCCGAACCGCGGCGGACGCAGTGGCGATCTGCTGTTGTGCGCGACGCGAAGGAGAAGAGCAGCCGAGCCGAGGGAGGGTGGCCGAACGAACGGCGCGGCAGCTGACGGACGGCGCGACGGCGGCCCAGCTGGCTAGCGACGGCGGCGGCGCTCGGCGGTCAGGCGGGCTTGGGCGGCGTCGGCTGGGCGAGCAGAAATAGAGACGAAGCAGAGCCAGACACGGCGGAGAAAGAAGAGAAAGAAAAAGAAAAGAGGAAAAGGGAGAGAGAAGGGAGGACAGAGAAGAGAGGGAGATAGAGAAAGCCTGCATGGGGAAGAGGAGGGGGCAGGCGTGAGCAGGGGAGAGGTGACTGAGGAGAGAGAGAGAGAGAGAGAGAGAGAGAGAGAGAGGGGTAATTATCGCGATCCAACGGTCACGGTTCAAATAAAAAACGATCCTACGGTCCAAATTAATTCTAGAATATAATGAGGGACAACAGCCAGACTAATTAAATCAAACTACCCCGAGGGAGGTCTACTAGTCCAAATCCGCACCCAGTCAAAAATTCATTTTTCACATATTCCTGGTAATATCGACGCCGGCCACAATAATATTGACACCATCCAATTTATTTCGTCCCGAAACTCCCGAAAATCGATTGCCAAGTTCGAGGTCTAAATAACGGTCAAATTCGATCGAATGCGATTCTAGCAAAATCTCTATTTTAAAAACAAGGACCCGAGAGTGAACAGTTCCTGGGCGAGATTCTATTATAAGTGCACTGACGAATTATACGTTTTATAAATCCCAAAAAAATGGGCCAAAATTCAGAATGTCACAGTTGGCTTACAAAGGTTTGATTTTTTGGTATAGCGAAGCTTTACCTCTTACATTTTTCCGCACCTTCGCCAAAATAGTCTGAATGTCAGTTGGATTGTTTTGAAACCGCCTATGGTTGCGCTCTATCCAAGTGTAATATATAGTCGCTAGGAAAGATACTTTGAGGAGTTTCGCTGCCAAATCTTTGCCTCTTGTTGCTCTAACCATCCATTGAAGCTCCTCATTCCATCCCCATCCATTACGCCTGATCCCATGTTGTGCAAGAATATTGCGCCAGATGCTACCTGTCCATTCGTATTGGAAGAAAAGGTGAGTCGTGTTCTCTATACTTGCCCTACAGAAGGTACATTGAACATCGACTGAGGTCATCCACCGTGATATGATCTTTGCTGTCGGAAGCCTATCCCTACATACTAGCCAACCAATAAAATTATGTTTGCTAACGTCGCTACTCCATATTAAGTTATACCACTCCATAGCCGGACTCTCGTGTCTAAGTTCATCCAAGACATCATAGCAGTAATATCTTAGATTAGACATGACTAGGGTTAGGACATGACGTAGTTTTAGGAGACATCGCCAACTCCAGGCCATACTATCCTTCATGTCCATCTGCAAAAATGGGGTTCCTCTGCATCTTGTACTGTGGACCCAGGAGCTCCAAAGTGAAGAAGATGGATGATTGATAAGATTCCACATTGTGCGCCCTAATAACACTTTGTTCCATAGGTTTAAATCAGGCAATCCTAACCCTCATTCCTTTTTGGGTGAGCATACTACATGCCATGCAACTTTGTGCGATCCACAGTTTGTTGAAGACCCGACCCATAGGAAGTGGCGAATCTTCTTCTCAATCTCATAGATAGTTTGCTTCGGAAGAAGAAACGTTTGCATCCAATACGTGCAGATAGATATAAGGATCGATTTGGTTAGTTGTAACCGACCCGCATAACTCATATACTTCATTCCCCAACTCTCAATTTTCTTGAATATCTTATCAGTAAGAATTTTGCAATCTTAGTGGGTGAGTCTTTTAGTAATAAGATGAACACCCAAGTACTTGATAGGGAGAGTACCTGCGGGAAAAGGCGTATGGTCCAATATAAGAAGCTTTTCCTCCTCATTTAACCTAGAGAAAAATATTTGGCATTTGTCAAGGTTAAACCGTAGTCCAGTGAAAGTAGCGAATTCTTCAAGAGCTTCTACCAAGCATAGAACAGAGTCTACATCTCCATGGGCAAATAAGAACAAGTCATCAGCGAAGCAAAGGTGTGTAATCCTTTGCATTTTACAGCGCCAATGGTATTTGAAGGAAGAACCGGTAACTTTTGCTCTTACAATTCTATTGAAAATTTCCATAACTAGAGCAAATAAATATGGAGAAAGAGGATCACCTTGTCTCAGCCCATTAATGCTATTGAAATACCCTACCAGTTCGCCATTAAAATTTACTGAAAACCTCGGGGTAGTAATGCACTCACTTATTAATTCAACCGGATGTTGGGGTGTATTTAGAGCTTTTAGGACCCCGATGACTGCATCCCATCTGACCATATCATAAGCCTTCATGAGATCTATTTTTATGGCGACACGTTTACCTTTATCTCTCTTATGATAGTTGTGAAGTAAATCTTCGCATAACAGGATATTTTCTGAGATTTGTCGTCCGGTGATGAAAGCCGTTTGGTTTAGATCAACAATCAAGGGGAGCATTCCGCTTATTTGTTCTACAAGGAGTTTGGATATGATCTTGTACGAGGTATTACAGCTTGATATGGGTCTGAACTTCTTGGGGGATGAGGGATTTGGAACCTTCAGGACAAGAGAGATTAGAGTGGAATTTATAGATTTCAATAATCTTTTGAACGAGAAAAAATCCAGTATAGCTTCCTCGATGTCGTGTCCAATGATAGGCCAAGGACTTTTGAAGAAACAACTGTTAAAACCATCTAGGCCCGGTGCTTTGAAATCATTGAAACCCTTTAGAACTCGAAGAATATCCTTTCTCTGGGGTGGAGTGAAAGTAACTAAAGCATTGATATCTTCATGAAAAAAAGGGGACAAACCTCTCATAAGGGATACAAGGTCCCCTGGAACTACCTAGAAGGGCTTGATAGTATGATAAGATTGTGTTCTTAAGAGCCCCCTCTTCAGAGATAATGGATCCATCCTCAAGTATGAGATGATTTATCCTGTTCTGAGCACTTCTTCGCATCATGGAAGCAAAGAAAACCTTGCTATTATTGTCGCCCTCCTTTAGCCAAAGATTTCTGGATTTCTGTTTGAGCAAAATTACTTCATGTTTACTTAAAGCCAGAAATTCCTCCAAATGTGCCTTTTCTTCCGCCCGAGAGACGGCATCGAATGGGTCAATCACCAGCTTTTGTTGAATCTGATACAAGCTTTCCTTAGCCTGGTTTACCTTAGCTTGTAAGTCACCAAACTGAGATCTATTCAGGCTCTTGAGTTGTTGTTTCAGCTTTTTGAGCTTTGTCACTACTACAAATATGCATGATCCTCTAACTTCTTGTTTTTGCCAGCAGGAGGAAATCATAGGTAGATAGTGCGGACTTGAGGTCCAGAAATTGAAGAATCTGAAGGAATATTTCCTTCTCTTGCTAGTGGTGTCTAATTTTACCAAAAAGGGTGAGTGGTCTGATACCCCTGGGAGTATAAATTCAACTAAGTAGTGCTCATACTTGTTCTGCCATTCTGCGTTAACCAGTACTCTATCAATTCTACTTGCTCTAAGATTAGTCCCAGAGCTTTTGTTAGTCCATGTGAAGACCGGGCCTAATGATGGAGGCTCGATTAATGCAAGCTCCTCAATCATGTTGTTTAGTTCCTCCATACCCGCAGTCCAGCGAACCGTGGAGCCAATCCTTTCGATGATATCCCTTGTTTCATTAAAGTCCCCCATGAGCAACCATGGCACATTTTCGGGATTTCTGTTCAAAAAATTCAAAATGTTGCGGCACATATTCCCTCGCTCCACTTCCGTATTGCAACCATAGATGGCAGAAAGCAAAAATGGGTCCATCCCAGGTTTATCAATTTGACAATGGATGACTTGAGCAGAAGCCTCCAACACCGTTAACCTAAAGATAGATGGCTTCCGAAGAATCCAAAGTCGACCTAAGCTGTTGTATATATAATTATGAGCATAAGACCATTCTCTAAAGCTACTGTCAACAACAAAATCAGCATTATCTTCCTTAATCTTATGCTCAATCAAAATGAGAATATGAGGGTCTAGAGACAAAGCAAAGTCTACAAGTTCCCTTCTTTTTAGGGCTATGATTACGGCCCCTCACATTCCAAGAGACTATATTCATAAATCAGGAGGTACTGTTACATCCCCCGAGCCCCCCAAATCAACCAAGGGGAAAATCGAATTATCCACCACCACATCCAGCAGAGCAAACCTATTAGCAGAAGACACACCGTTAGAGGCAATATTTTCCCCCACCCCCAACGAGTCAGCAGCCATTCTATCAACTAGCTGAGAAGAAGATGGATTAAACATAACATCAAGAGTGTTAGGCGCCTTGGCATCCTGGGGTTGAACATCTTCTCTTTGGGTGGACTTTGGCCTAGGAGTGCCAGAAACAACCCTAAAACCATCTCTACTTATTAATGGCTCCTGTGAAGAGTTGGGAGGGGTAGTAACTTTTTGGGTCTTAGGAACCCAAATCTCCCTGCTTTTTTCAGTACAATCTTTGTGGCCAAAGCAATTACACTTCTTGCATCTCAAAGGCACCCAATTGTATTGTACCATAGCCTTGACGATGTCGCCATTACCCAAGTCGATATCAATTTTTTTTGGAAACGTGCTATCGATGTTTATGAGAATGCATACCTTTGCATAGGATAATCGTCTCTTTTGTTCAGTGGCTGAATCCATATAGAGAGACCTCCCAAGTACACTACAAACATAGCTTAGTCCTGACTTGGTCCAAAGTACATAAGGTACATTATATAGCCGAACCCAGACAGGCACAGAAGTAATCTTCTCTCTCTCTAATCTAATGAGTGGGTGCCACTTTTGAATAAACATGGGTTTCCCTGCAATATCCTACACCCTAGCCTCCATTACTTCCACCATTTTCGCTACATTAGAGAACCGAAAGAAGAAAAAGCCATCTTCCGTGACAATGATATCTATAAGATTCTCTTTTCCCCATAGCTTCTCGATAACTCTTCTTACTAAGAAAAAGGAGGCATTGGCAGCAAGAAAATATCCAACAAGGCAGTGTTGGAAATGATATTTACCCTCATTTATAACCTCCGGAGGAGGAGTTGCAATAAGTTTATTTCCAGACTTCAAAGGAGGGTGAAAGTCAAGTTTAGCGGACTGGGCAATATTTCCCATAGTGATATTTTTCCAGGATACACCTGTTGAAGTCCTATTCACACTAACATTCTGGGGTGGTGGAGAAGAAGGATCTTTAGCTAATACAGGAAAAGGAATGCTATCCTTAGATTTATCAGCAGACAGCCCAATGCCCCCACCATTCTCATTAGTACGAGTGTCATCAAGACCATTACCCTCAGCCACAACATCTTCAGCAATGTAACTAGAGGAAGCAGCACATGAGAAACCTCGAGAACTTTTACCCTTGATAGCCTCGTCACTTGCATCAATACCCTTTGGCATGCACAAAACATACTGTTCTTTATATCTATAGAGATTGCGTTGAGCGCGGGAGAAATCGGAGGAGTGGATTTCCAACCTCTACCCTTACCACGCCTAGTGCTTACCACCATATTCGAAGATCCCCGAGCAACTGATTGGAATCTATGAGCAAAGGGGGTTGGGTCAAATCTCTCGAGAACCTGCACCATAGACAATTAGACCAGACCTAAACCAATCCACGCCAACGCCAAACCACACCAACTAGCAGCAGAGAACAATCAGCAACAGCAACAACCAAACCCAGCCCGCGCCAAATCACAATCAGCAGCAACCAAAGTAGTAGCCACAGCAGCAGCAACAGCAGCCAAACCAGTAGCCAACCAGCATTAGCAGCCACAACAGCAGCAGCCAAAACAGAAGCAGCAGTAGCAGCAACCAACACAGCAGCCAACCAGCATTAGCAGCCACAACAGCAGTAGCCAAAACAGCAGCAGCAGTCAAACCAGTAGCAGCCAAGCCAGCTAATCCACGCCAAAATCAGCAGTAGCCAAAACAACAGCAGCAGCCCAACCAGCAGCAGCCAGTCAATGCCCAAACAGCAGCTGTCAACCAACTAAGAGAGGAAAATGGGCTGCAAGGAGGGATGAGGGGAGGGATCCAAAATCCTCCTACATGGTTGAGGATGAGAGAGGCTCAAATAGGAAATTCTCAGAGCCACAGAATCAAGGAACCGTAGATACAGACCCACAAGTTCAGCCGATGATCCTAGTAGCCGATTAGCCATTCAGGCCCCCCAATCTCACCCATCTTCGAGCTCCTCCTGCCCTCTAGTTTCCGACCACCAAATCGAAACTAACCCCCACCAGATCAAAGCCACAAACCTCACCATTCCACCAGCTCGCCTCCTCTTAAGCGCCATTCACCCTCTGCTACAGCCCAGCAGAGATACTCCTCGGAACAGAGAAGAAAACCCCCAAAATCTGAGCCAGAAAACTCGCCAACAGAGGAGGAGACGCTGGCTTTTACGAGCGCTGACCTACTCCAGGTGGCAACCGGCCCCGCAACAGAGGAGTCGCCGGCTTTAAGGAGTCCCGGATCGGACCAGCGCTAGTTCCCGACCACGCCGGGCACCCCGTTTGAGATCCAGATTCGCGCCTTCCCCGTCGAAGACCTAGGAAGGAGACGGAGCTTCGCCGGATACCCAACAGCAACCTCACTCCAACTCATATTGATTATCCATATCTTAAAAAAATTAATCAAAAGTTAACTTACTGAGACTAGTGCCCTAAGTGATGTATGCAATCCATCCCATTGTCCCTCTTGGTTCGGAATGTCTAGCTTCTTTGAACCACACGGTTCATTCCATTCCATTGAAACACGAGAGTTGTCTGGAGTAGTGAGTGACATACTGACCTTCAAGGATGAAAGAGATAGAGAAGGACAAAACATAAGTAAAGAAAATAATTATGCATATGCGATTATATCACCATTAATTGCTGCCAAACGATTTGAAACAGGAAAACATATATGCCGTAGAATAGGATCTTCAACTATATTCATGATATCAAAGAAATGAACATTTGGCAAACTATGATCGAGATGTTAAGCTAACTCATGCTTGAGAATATCAATAGTACAATTAAACAACTAAACCAACCGCATTCGTTTAGTTTAAGAACCCATTCCTCCTAACAAGGAATCAAACTCATGAGACATGATAAAAATGATAAATGACTAAATGAGTACAAAAACACGGTGCCTTATGCTGAAAGAAAAGGAGTAGCAAATCATATCATGTGGATAGCATGATTTTGTCCAAAATGATTCCATGGAACCTGTAGGGTTTGAGAGGAAGAGCATTAACTTATAACCAAAACCAAGAAAATATAACATTTGGCGCAGTATAAAGCAAAATAGTTCGAGAGAGGCTATTGAGTGCCTATAACTCATTACGAAATAACAATAGTAGCATAAAATGAAGAGAAATCTAGAATGGCGGACACAAAGAAGGAAAATATGTGAACAGAGCCACGGTTTAAAAAAATCGAATTTTAACATATGAATTAGCAGATTATGCAATATTGAAAAGTATGGTGGAAACTCATTTAACTTTATAAGTAAGGGGCTATCAACTTTTTTTTTCGTCCTTACCCAAAAAAAAAACTTCTTCTTTTCGTGATTTGGAAAAGTTTTTCATCCTCTGAATAGTTATACTTTAGCTATTCGTTATTCTTCAGTGTGGAATGATGGTTTACTTTCTTTATCATTGATCTTAAATAACATGCAAGTTCTCGATCAATTCATTGGTCTCCACTACAACATTTATTGCTTATCAACTTAGAGTATAAGAGAAAACTTTTAATAGTAAGAATACCAAATGAAGGAAGGAAGTTCCGTAATATTGATAATGTTTACCATAATAGCATTACCGGTCTGAGTACTTACAAAAGCTAATAACAGTTTTGCTGGGAAATGTGCCAAAAAAGTTATAAACCTTTTGCATTAGTGTCAATTTAGTGCTAAACCTTTTTTTAGTGCCAATTTAGTCCTAAACCTTTTGCATTTGTGTCAATTTAGTCCTAAACCTTTTTTTGCTGCCAATTAAGTCTTAAACCTTTTAAATTGGTACCAATTCAGTTCTAAACCTTTTTGTTTTTGTGTCAATTTAGTTTTTTCGGTCAATTTTGATCGGAATTTGTCGACGTGGATGCCTGCCGGCCAGCAACCGGTCACCGGCGCCGACGTGACACTAACGTGGACAATTTAAATAATATTTTTAATATTTTTTTGAATTTTTATTTTTTTTTTCCTTTTTTTCTTTTTTTCTCCACTTTTTTTTTGTTTCTCCTTCCTCTGGCCGATCGCCGGTCCGGCGACAGGCCAGAGGCCAGAGGCTGGCAAGCTCAACCTCGCCGGCCACTAGCGAGGGCGGCCTCACCTTGGTCGGGTGAGGCTCGAGTCCTCGCCGGAAGCCACAGAGAGGGTGAGCCCCTCGCCCAGCCGCCGGCGAGGCCCGACCTCGCCAGATCCGATAAGGTCTAGCCTCGCCCGACCATGGCGAGGCTCGCCCCTGCCGCGGCCCCTGGCGAGGGCTCGAGCCTCGCCCGACCAAGGCGAGGCTCGGCCTCACCAGTGGTCGATGAGGTCGAGCTCTCCGACCTCTAGCTAGTCACCGGACCGGCGACCGGCCAAGGTAAGGGGAAACAAAAAAAAGTGGAAAAAAATAAAAATTCAAAAAAATATTAAAATATTATTTAAATTGTCCACGTTAGTGTCACGTCGGCGCCGGTGACCAGTCGCTGGCCGACAGGCGTCCACGTCGGCAAATTCCGGTCAAAATTGGCCGAAAGGACTAAATTGGCACAAAAACAAAAGGTTTAGGACTGAATTGGTACCAATTTAAAATACTTAGGACTTAATTGACACCAAAAAAATGTTTAGGACTAAATTGGCATCAATGCAAAAGGTTTAGGATTGAATTGGCACCAAACAAAGGTTTTGGACTAAATTGACACTAATTTTCATACAACTTTCACTTTGATCCCATAACTTTTCAATCGATTACTTGAGTACCATAACTTTTAAAAAGCTTTCACCCCAAGTGCGAGAAAATCCAATGTGAAAGTTGTCATGAACATTTTTTAAAAGTCATCGAATCACGTGATCGATTAAAAAGTTATAAGTACTAAAGTGAGCGACATATGATAGTTATGACACTTATGGTGTTCTTATCCCCATTAAATAGAATATAAGATAGCCATGGCATCTTATTGCCAGATGTAAATGTACTCCTTTTTCAATGCAAGAAAAAGAATCGACTCTTACTTCTGCAAGCTCAGACAATACATTTCTTAAAATGCTAATAAGTACGTATGTTGTTAATATTTACCCTGGAGAAACACAGGATATCTAAATCTTTCAAGCTGATTAATCACCATGAATGCTTGTCAATGCTCTATCCATATACATTGGGTGGGGCTGCATCAATTTGATGGATTGTGTGGCCCTCTAATATTACTTTAAATAGGCGACGTTATGATTTGAATATAGGATTTGTCATATCTAAACCAAAAGCTTAGTATGGAAAGTTCATCATCAACTTCCTTGACCTTTCAGCACTTGGCATGCGTTAGCCCCCATACATCATCAACTTCCTTGACCTTTCACCCAACCCTGGTGAAAGTCATATGTATGGCTTGGAGCAGGATCTTTCTTTCATATCTTTTTAGATCCACCCGACAATATGAGGTCAGAAAGCCAAAATAGTCCCTTAACTTTGGGAGAAAGGGTGCCTCCTCACAAAGTGGGTCGTAGTGACCAATCTCATGGGACTGTTTATCAAAAACACAGGTCTCCGTAACGTCGTAAAACCTTGTATGGAGGCTAACGTAGTGTTGGATGGTCAAGGAAGTTGGTGACCTGATAACAAGAGATTTAACCATTTTCAATTGAAATGCAAGACCCTAGGACGCAAACCTTACCAACCTCACCGAAAGGGCAAGTGTGGGATGGTTATTTCAATCTGTGTTATCATCTCCTTTTACAAGTGTTCATCCACCCAAAATAAATGAGGTAAGTCTCAATTAACCTTCCTGCTAGGTTATTGGCCATGTATTTCATCATTTATCCCATTCAATCCGGATTGATTAGCACTTGTGACAGGAGATGTAAACACCAATTGAGATAATCCATCATGCATTTGCCCTTTAGGTGAAGTAGATGAGTTTTGCATACGTGGGTCTGCCATTTTAGAGGCAACTGTTAGAGTCCATGCTTATTGCAAGCCACAAAATGTATCTTTTGCCATTTGAAAGAGAGAAGATAGTAGATGAAGAGAAGTAAATGGTTGATGTGCAAAAGATCACCATGAAATAAAGCCAAACAATTTTGCCCATTTATTATCTTGTTCCGATACATGTATCCCATTGCAAGTCTCATGTATTTTAATAATCTAAGTTAGTCGAAAGAGCTAATTAGCCTTTCATATTTGCATAAAGAAACGGGATAAGTATAGCACAAGTGCCATAACTTTTGTACGGAGGACACTTAAGTGTCATAACTTTTTTTGGCTCATTTGAGTGCCATAACTTCAAAAAAAAAAGATCACTTAAGTGCCACTTACGAGCTAGTCGTGAAGGCCCAAAATCGCGGCTTTTTCGGCCGAACGGTGACCTTCCTGGCGAGGTGAGCACCACCAACTTAAAGAGGGGGTATCGGTGAATCATTCTATGGCCTCCATTTATCTCGAAATTTCCGTTTTAGCCTCCATTGATGAAGGTAAAAATGCTTCGTAGTCACACAATTTATCGAGCCGATTTGTGTGACTACAAAGCATTTTTACCTTCGTCAATAAAGGCTAAAACGAAAATTTTGAGACGAACGGAGGCCATGGAATGATTCGCCGACACCCTCTCTTTAAGCTGGTGGTGCTCACCTCACCGGAAAGGTCACCGTTTGATCGGAAAAGCCACGATTTCAGGCCCTCACGATTAGCTTGTCAGAGGGGTTGGTCGTAAGGGTCCGAAACCGCGGCTTTTCCAGCCAAACGGTGACCTTCCTGGTGAGGCGAGCACCACCAGCTTGAAGAGAGGGTGTCGGTGAATCATTCAATGTCCTCCGTTTGTCTCGAAATTTCCTTTTTAGCCTCCGTTGACGAAGGTAAAAATGCTTCGTAGTCACACAAATCGGCTCGATAAATTGTGTGACTACGAAGCATTTTTACCTTCGTTAACGGAGGCTAAAACGGAAATTTCGAGACGAACGGATGCCATGGAATGATTCATCGACACCCCCTCTTCAAGCTGGCGGTGCTCGCCTCACTGAGAGCGTCACCGTTCGGCCGGAAAAGCCGCGGTTTTGGTCTCTCATGACCAGCTCGTAAGTGGCACTTAAGTGATTTTTTTTTTGGAAGTTATGGCACTCGAGTGAATCAAAAAAAAAGTTATGGTACTTAAATGTCATCCGTACAATAGTTATGGCATTTGCGTTGTACTTACCCCCATAAAAAACTAAATAGAATCTAACACTACCAGAATATAATCTTTTTCATCAGCTAAGACTCCATCAATCGGATGACATGTATAGCCTCCCGGTGTTACTTTTAAGTAGGCGATGTTATGATTTAAATACAGGCTCAGTCATATCTAAATCAAGAGAATGAATGTCAAAATGGATCACAAACTCATATTTTAACTCAAATCTATTGAAGCGGGTTACATTTGGTCACCCCAACTTTCAACTTTAGGTCATACTCGGCTCCAAAGATTTAAAAAAAAAAAAACCCTAAAAAAGATGGGTTTTAGTGGGTCTGTAATAAATCCACTTTCAATCGATTAAATAAAAATAGTAAAGTTAAGAAAACATGTCTAAAAAAAGAAGTCAATGGAGAGATTATCATCCGCTTCAAGCGTCACTTCGCACCCTTGAGGAGGATCATGCCCCCCATGTTTAATAATAAGAAACAGACTTATCTTGTATTAGATCTCATGAAACTCTAAACGAAATGAAGACTCATTTGCAATTAAGTATCTCTCTCTGAGTTCCAATAATGATCATCGAAAATTATTTGAGCGAGTTTTCTATTCCGTGTGAAAATGGCTGGGAATTTTGATAATATAAATTTCTTTTTATCAATGCCGCTGCAGTCCCCCGTCACCCTCTATCTATCACTACCATGTTGCATTGTCCATCACGACCCTCTCACTCTCCCATCCATCGGCTCTAGTCTGCGCCACGCACCATGAGATCTGAGGCAGCATGGCCTCAGGTTTGAGGTCATGACTGCCGCGGCCTCACACCTGAGCTCGTCGTGGCCTCAAATCCAAGACAGTCAACTCAAGTCCGAGGCCGCGCTGCCTCAAGTAAGAGTTGGAGAGAGAGAAGATTGGGTGGTGTGAGATGGTCGTGGTAGATGGCGGTTCAACCATGGCGGCCAGAATGGCGAAGCTATGGAGCACGAGCGTTCACGGGGGGATGATGTATGGTGAAGGACGTAGGCAACTGCAGATGGCGATGGTGGAGTAAATTGGATAAGGGGGAAGGAAGGAGGAGGAAAAGAAGGAAAAAGGGAAAAAAATTGTGATGTACATCTTGTGGGCCCTTCAATGGAGGAGATAAAAGCATTTGGACTAGCGAATTGGACACATCGGATGTTGGTTTGTACCCTTAAAAGTCAATCAAGAACATTGATGGCCACAGCAGTCATTTCCATTAGTTCACCTAATAGAAAGATAACATTACAATGATCTTGAAAAGTTTATGGACTACATCGGAAAAAAATTTCAAAAACTACATTGAGTAGTGAGAAAAAGGTGGGCACCTTTGGGGTCGATCGATACCTCTAGATACAAACACTGTTAAGGGGTTAATAGAGCTTGTGAGAAGCCTTTATTTTAAGGTCACTGTAATCTTTTGGTTCTTGATCAAGCGGAAAAGGCTTATTTTTTGTCTTCTTGTTTTGACATGGCTGGTATGTCTTCAATGGGGTTGAGGAGGATGTCCCCATCTGGTGTGTGAAAGTTTAGCCTGGAATACAAAGAAAACAGAGAATTGAGTTGCGTGTGCTCTTTTCATGATAGTGATTGTTTTCCTTCATCATCCAGGGAATGAGAAGTCATTCGTTAATCTGTCTGTCGCAAAGGAGTATTGGTGTCTCCGTCGTGAACTACGGCAATGAGAAAGATGCTCAATCAGAGGCGGGCCTCTTGTCTTCTCTCCGTTCTGCTCATCTTTGGTGATCTCCCTGCTGGTGTGCAGTAAAAAGAAGTTTCAAAGAATTCAAAAGCTTAAAATCTGAGAAGGCCCAAATGCAATTTCTTTAGCCAGAGATAATGTGAGTTCAAAGAAAGAATGCAAATGTGTTGAATGTATTATAAGTTGGTTCATTTCCAAGCACTAAAATGGCAAATACAAGCTGATGAATAGCACAAATTTGCATGATCTACCGCTTTTCACATTTATCTTCGACAAATTTCCGTGATTGGAGTTATTTGGCTTTTGGCAATGGAGCAATCTAACTCCTCTTTAAAAGATGGAGGCATCACCGGCCAGATGAAAGCTGGCCTTTCCAGCGGCACAATTGGTGAAGCTACTTCCCCTGTCGGCACCTGCAAAACACTTCTCATGGAGGGCTTTGCAGTGGGGATTTGGGTGGCAACAGGCCAACCCCAAAAAAAGCATGTCCTCGATTTTTCCGTCTCCAAATTCTGCACTCATCCTGGAATCTGCTGCATGTAAGATCCTCCTCCTCCTATGCAATTCCCGAACCTAGGACATAATATTAGTTTCCTAGTTCTGATCACCCAGTTTTCTTCCACAGAAAACTTCAAGCATGAGGACGCCAAATGATTAAATGTTTGCTTCCACGGTTGCCCTTCCAGTAAGAAAGCTTTGGGGAGCAATGTATCCTGGGGATCCAGCAATTTCTTTAGTTGAATGGTGCATCTACACAGTCCGTTGGATCATGTGCACCAGCCCAAAGTTCCCAAGCCAAGCACTGAACTTTAAATCCATTATGATGTTGCTCGCTTTGATGTCCCATTGAAGCACCCTCTTCTCGTGCCAATTGTGGAGATAATCTAGTGCTTAGCTATTCGACGTCTTATCTTGTACCTCATCTGCCAATTCAGGGTCGGTCAATTGGCTATTAACTTCTCATGGTAGCATATGTACTTATCTAGGCTACTATTTAGCATGCATTCCTAAACAAGGAGGAGGTTGCGGCACTAGTAGCACCATCCAATCAGTTTCACAAGATTCCGATGGAGGAGGCTGCCAACGGTCGTGATTTCAAGGAGGAATTCTTGCTTGCCTTGACGTGAATCCTGAGAAACCCTTTTGAGGGCTACCTCTTTATCCACTTTGTGCCCTTTATAAACTGTTCCAAAGCCCCCCTGTCCTAGCTCATTCTTGAAGTTGCCCGTTGCTTTCTTGAGATCCTTCAACCGGATCTTCCGTGTGGTCATGGACAAGCCCTCGATCTGGTCTTCTATTCTTGGGAAGTGTCTTCCACTAGACCCTTTTGCCTTTGCTTATCCTATTCAGGAGATAAATTAGAGCACACAACGCAAGTCCAATTGCAACTTTAATCCAAACCCATGTGGATCTTGTTTGATCGAGAAATACTATTCACATCCAACCACATGTGGTTATCGTCACCATCTTCTGCATAGCTCTTCTGGGTGTCAAATTCTATAGCTACAACCTGGTTCTGAGTGAGTCAGGTTGCGCTCGAGTTGACTGTACCGAGCCATCTTCCATGGCTACTATCTGGAAGACCCGTTTCTCCAGTTATAACAAAGGCAAGACCTTCACCACCCAGAGCGGTCCATTGAGTTATACTGAGAACAACGGTGGAATTTTAAGGTGCTATGACTCGACCGTCCCTCTTTTTCTTCCGCAGCTTGAATGGGTCTTTGTACAATATGCGGCTGGACAAGTTTCAGATAGAAGCTACACTTGCATCTGGTGTCACTTGGAGGGCATTGAGAACTATATAGGAATTTTACCTGATGAAACAGTCTCATCTGTTTCATTAAAAATAGGGCATTTGAACCTCAAGCATGTTGCTTGATCAAAAGTAGATACGAAGATGGTAACTACTAGCAATAGCGACTTGACTGAAGGAGTAATATAAATTCTTCGATGAAAAGACGAAGCAGAAGTCAAAAAAGGTTTAAGAGTTGCTGATTGAGGAAGCAATTTTGAAGAGTGGAGAGATTTTTACAAGGCCGGTGAGATATCCAAGATATTTAAAGTCAAGAAAATTTTGGTGAGGGATGACCACTCGTAAGAATGGAAGGAACTTTGCGGTTCCAAGTTCTGTTCAACTCGTCTGCATTTTTATCATATTTTCCACTCTGAACTATCTCTTGCACGGATCACACATTTGGATTTTTCAAACCTGATTAGTTATTTGTATATTTTTGTATGTATGTATGTTGAAAGACCCTGTCGAGTTACTATTATTGTATAAACCCAAATTGTAATAGTGCCAAAGTGACTCTCTGCTAACTTGCTCCATAATCTAGCCTGCTCGGTCAATTTAAAACAGTAAGTTCAGCAAGTGCGTGGTATTTAAAGACTACTAAACCCTACTTCAAGCTGAATAGAATCTCTTAATTGTAAATTTGACATCCTAATATCCTAATTCAATAAAACTTCAAAAATGTAATATTCAATTCCAAATAGGAGAAGGGAACTTAATAATATCTTATTGCACTCCAAACTCTTAAAAAAGACTCCTAACTTAATAAGGGAAAAATCTCTAATCAAGGCATCTAATTAGTTCTTGATCTGTCTCTCGTTTTCAAATATCGTTGCCACATATCACCATCAAGGCTGTGTATATTATTTCGAATGTATACGTGGGCAACTGTTACTACTTCGATATGTTCTTTTTTTTTTGGGGGGTCCTACAGTGTTGGAGCTGAAATTAGCTTTCACTCTTGCTTTTCAAATGTCTCTATGATAAAGTGTGTCCTCATCATACATTAACTTGGTTCTCTTGGTAATTCTCACATGATATTCCCATATGGCTGTCTTTTATGATCAGTATCCTAAGAGAATAGCCTATGATGCTAGTCTATGCCTCCATGCCAAGGTTAGCAAGGATATCCGCGACTCTGACTAAGCATGGTCTCGTACCGGAAGAGACCATCTGATGGATATTTAAGCTCCTGACCACCTAGTTGCGTTCTATGGCACAACAAATGAATCTCGGAAATGGTTCGTTTTCTAATGTGACCATTCCAAGCCAATATGGCAGCAGATACTTGAATAGAAGGAGATAAATGCCCCATCACGTTCTTGATTTTGTTATTTCGACTCACGTGCTTTTACATTGATGACAACAATTTGAAGAAAATCTCCCATGCCAATATACATTCTCAATAGAGATTATAAGTCACCAAAAACAAATGGAAAGAAGATATAGGCTCTAGTCCCCTTCCACTTTCTCTATACTCGGCTGACAAACAAGGCTTAGCAATTCATAGTTCATATAATAAAAGTTTCGAAAATAGGCATCATCCAACAAGTCTGATGAATTGAAATGTAAATAAACTCAGTTTACTAGCACTGATTTCAAAGAACCAAATCAGATATTAAAGAAGAAACATTTGAACATAAAGGATGTCGTTTTAGACTCTACATTTGAATTATAGATGCTTGGACTGGGGCAAAGTGATGGTTATCTTTCTCATCTCATAAAGCAATCCTCCCCACAAGCAGATTTGCCTGTTGTATGAGTCTCTTCATCACTAAATGCATCATTTTTGTTCTCTCTGCTTGACTTCAAGGAATTCTCCCCTTCATGTTTGCTTTCTATAAAAAAAAACAGTCAAATAATTAGCAAATATAAGGAGCTCATTTTTGTCTTAAGTTGTAAGATTTGCTTCAAAGGAATAACCTTGTACCCCGATCCGCTAGAGAAGAAGTTCATGAGGTTGTTGTATGATTCCTCCAAAAAACACTTAACCTTGGTTTCTAGATTTGCCTTTTCGACGCTAGTATTGTCAACACTTCTGCTAGTTTTAGATTGAACATTCGAAAACTTCTCTGTGCTAGAGATCTTAAATAACTTGGATGGAGGAATTTCTCCTTTCTCACTTGAAGATATATTTCTCTTCAATAAACCTTTTGCTGCAGTAGCAGGACCTTGCTCCTGAATTGGTACTCAAATGAAATCACATACTAAGCGTTAAGAAAAAAATATCTAATTCGTGTTTTACTTTTTAGGGTTTTGATAACTCACACGTACAGAATAATTCTCAGATGTCTCCTTAGCAATGAAAGCCTCCATTATAAACTCAACGACCTCGACAGTTGAGCGAAACATCCTACTTGATTGTCCTTGACGATAGAACTGCAAAGATAATAGATTTCGTTAGCTTCATTAGTATCAAATAAATTCCTAAAAGTTATGTTTAAAGCTAGTACTCATCAATTGGTGTATAAAAAAGTTTGAGTACACTTAATGATAATATAAGCAATAAAGTAAAATTAAGATTTTTTTCGATTCTTTCAGCTGACAAACATTACTAGATAATTCAATTCATCTCCCTACAATGTCTTAAAGAAACAAAATCACTCAAATTTACACCACTTTTGAAACTTTGCTATTATTAAGGAAAGCAGAAGCAATAAAAGTTTTGAATATATAATTACCAAATCTAATTTTCCATTTGCACGCCGTCTGCATTCAATGTGCCACCCACGAAGCCTTTCTTCAAACGAAGATTGATGTTGGATCTACAACCAATAGTTAGCAGCAGCATCACAAACATGAAGGAATTATAAAGATTTCTAGATATATAAATTGAGATACTAATATGAAATTCAACATAAAAACATAAAGAAGAAATTCTAGAAACCACCTTATTCAAGTCTATGCCAATTTCACAATCTAGGGGTAGTACGAAAGATACAGTCTTTTCCCCAACTAGTGTGCTTTTACCACGGGTTTTGGCTTTGGCCGAAGAAGATGGATTTGACTTTGCCTAGGATTTAATCATTTGTCATTTATCAATCAATAAACCCTTCAACTCAAAAAATGTTGTTCAGATCTTCACAATGCATATGTGAACAATGTACAAAAAATCATCGAAACAATATTACCTCAAAGTTCGAGGCATTCATCCCAACATAATTTTTGGGCAAACAATACGATATCGGATCCGGATCAAGCACCTCATCTAAATTTGTTCTCAATTCCGAAGCAACTTCCTACAATCACAAATCATCAACAATATACCTTATAATTCTTCCTACGATCACCAATCATCAGTAGTATTCCTTCTTATAAGAGAATGAACTATTTATGATTTATAGTCAGAGTCAAAGAATTGGGAACAAATCTCTAGTTATAACATTTTACAAATGAAATCTAGTTGCGCACTTCATAAATACATCTAAATTTATCATATATGCTTCAGGAATCAAGATGAAGGAGTCATGTTCCTCACAATGTTATACTATGTAAATCTTTTCGTGAAGATGTCCGCATTCAAAAACTAAGTATCAAACCCCATAAAAAAGTGATTTTGAAAAAGTCATACTTTATAATAGTAAAATTTCATCTATGTCATGGTTTATCTCACGAAGTATCATAGAACAAAATAAACCTTACACAGTATTTATATCCAAAAAAAGTTTCGTAGAAAGTAAACTTACATTGACTATTGCTATAAGTGATGTATGCACTTTATCGCGTTGTCCTCCTTGACCAAGAATGTCTGACTTTTTTGAACCATATGCTTCATTCGATCCAATTAAAACACAAGAGTAGTCTGTAATAGAGAGTGCCCGATTGACCTACAACAATGAAAGAGATAGAAAAGTACAAGACATGAGCGAAGAAATTATCGAAGCATATACAATTATATTCATCATTAAACCATGCCCAACAATTTGCAACGGGACCATATATGTACTACAAAATAGGATCTTCAACTATATTCATTCTATTACCCTAATATAGCATTATCATGTAATTGCACTAATGCATTTAGATATTTTTCTATATAATGGAATAAATTTCTATACACCGGATGAATAGATATTAAAGTTTGAGGGTTTCTAGATTTTTTTTATCATGTCTAGGGTTGATGGTTTGAATGTATACATTATTAATGTGTACGGAACTCATTTCCTCTAACTCATATTGTTCCTTATACTAACATTACACTTAATAGAGAACAATGAACTCTAGTAACACAATTAAAGGAAATATGAGTATTAATAATTATAACCATAACAGAATTAACGGTATAATTGATTACAAAAGATAATAAAGGTTTCGCATTTCAAACAACTGTCATTAGAATTATTGTCCAACGAATAACAAGACAGACATAACGACTCATACATCGAACTATGCAAAGGGTAATACATTCAAACCAGTAACCCTAGAACATTATTATCTATTCTTCCGATGTATAGTACCTATTGGCAATTTCAATTCTGTTATCCACAAAATCATATATTTTGGTATACATACATTTAATAATACTACATACTCATGAAACAAATTGGGCGCAAATAAGACATATAAACATATAGATACATATAAATGAAATTTGTTCTTTGTCAATAAAAGATTTAAGCATATTTCAAATATGTCATACATAATACATGTTGTATGGCAGCCAATTCAATTGTAGACCTTTCAATTTTGTTAATTTATTCCTAAACCTTTAGGTGATTTGCCAATATAGTCATTTCGGCTAATTTTAGCCAGAAATTACTAACGTAGACACTAGCCATTCTACGTGGCACAAATAACGGCTGACCTTGACGTGGACAATTCTTGTAATATCTTGTAATTGTAAATGATCCATCATCTAGATCTGTGAATTGATTCTAAAAACTAAACGAGCTAGCTAGAGATAGCTATAAAAATCCATATTGATTTTTAATAGAGATTATATAAAAATGAGATAGCTAGAGAGCATTGAAATATCTTGTTCTTATACATCATCAATCATAATTTTGATTTTTTTTGTTATAAAAATCCATTTCATTGTATTTGAAACACAAATACATGGCCAATAACCTAGTACAAAGTTCGATCGAGACATACCTCATTCATTTTGGATTGATCTGCACCTGTCTTTGGAGATGATACCCCGGATAATCCATCTTGGAATTGTTCTTGGGGTGATGTAGGTGGGGTTGGCATCTTAGGGTTTGCCATTTGAAAGAGAGAAGATAGTAGAAGAGAAGAAAATGGTCAATATTTTGAAGAACGTAGTTAAATAGATATTGGCTAGAGAGCATTGAAATATCTTGTTCTTATACATCATCAATCATCAATTTGATTTTTTTTTTGTTTTAAAGATCCATTTCTTTGTATTTGAAACACGAATAAATGGCCAATAATCTAGTACAAAGTTCAATCGAGTCATACCTCATCCTCATTCATTTTGGATTGATCTGCACCAGTCTTTGGAGGTGATACCCCAAATAATCCAACTTGGAATTGTTCTTGGGGTGATGTAGGTGGGGATGGCATCTTTGGATTGCCATTCGAAAGAGAGAAGATGGTCGATAAAGAGAAGAAAATGGTCAATATTTTTAAGAACGTAGTTAAATAGATATTGGCTAGTGAGTACTAAAATATCTTGTTCTTATACATCATCAATCATCAATTTGATTTTTTTGTTATAAAAATTCATTCTTTGTATTTGAAACATGAATACATGGCCAATAACCTAGTACAAAGTTCGATCAACTCATACCTCATTCATTTTGGATTGATCTGTATTGGTCTTTGGAGATGATACCCTAGGTAATCCATCTTGGAATTGTTCTTCGGGTGATGTAGGTGGGGCTGGCATCTTTGGGTTTGCCATTTGAAAGAGAGATGATAGTAGATGAAGAGAAGAAAATGGTCAATATTTTGAAGAACGCAGTTAAATAGAGCCAAACAATTTTGCCTATTTATTATGTTGCACCGTACATCATTGCAAGTCTAATGTGATTTAATTACCTAAGTTGGCAGTCAAAAAGAGCAAATTAGCCTTCCATATTCCGATAAAAACTAAATTGAATCTAACCCTACTAAAATATAGCTTTTTTCCATAAATGTAAAGCCATATTAATCATTAAGTACAATAACCTACCAAATGAGTTGGGGCAAGTGAAACTTGGAAAAACATATCAACTTTCTTGACTTTTACTTGATTTACGCAATATACAATTATTTGGAATTATTTAGGCGCTTTTACAGGAGAGAGAAAGCGAGAGTTCTAATGGAATTTTAGGAATGTAAACATTTAACTTACTGTCAAATGGGTTGGTGTGATTAGAAATACTATATGCAGAATAAAATTTAAGAAATTACCAAATTTGTTGGATGTATATGGTCAGATGTAAAGAGGTTTCAGGAGAAGCATTGATCCTTATCCGGAGAAGAACACTAGAAGTGCCAAAACTTATGTACGGCGCTCACTTTAGTGCCAAAAGTTTGTTTCGGATCACTTAAGTGCCAAAATCGGAGAAAAACGATCACTTAAGTGCCAACGGCGAGAAATTCCGGCCAAATTAATACGTGGCTTTTTTAATTAAAATTTTAATCTACATGGCATTTCCACGTGTAAATTTCGAATTTTTAATTATTTTTTTTTATTTTTTTCTGTTTTTTCCTTCTTTTCTTTTTTTCTTTTTTGAAAAGAAAAAAAGAAAAGAAGGAAAAAAGAAAGAAAATAAAAAAAGAAAAAAAATTATTTAAAATAAAAAATGCTGACGGTACGTGCTGACTGTATCTCCGGCGAGCCACATAGGCTTCAAAAATTAATAAAAAAATGCCACGTCGGATTTCCGGCCAAACTGACCGGAGTTGGCACTTAAGTGATCGTTTTTCAAAAATTTTGGCACTAAAGTGATCCAAAAGAAACTTTTGGCACTAAAGTGAGCGCCGTACACAAGTTTTAGCACTTCTGCTGTTCTTCTCCCGATCCTTATCTCTTATACATATCCAATTCAAAGCTTAAATGCTCATTAGACTAAAGAATTAAATGCCAGATTTTGCATATTTGGCTTCCGTGAATGGTTTTTGCTATTTATTGGCATCATTAAAACCGTAATCTGATCACATTAACTACAATGAACCATGAATTTAGCATCATTTCATTCATGTAGCCAGAACAACTAATTAGCAAATGAACTACAATTTCAGTGCAAGGAAAGGAATGGGAAAGTTGTCAAAAAAGTCCTAAACATATTGCAGTTTTGCCTATTCAATCCTAAACCTTTTAATTATACCAATTGAGTTATAAACATTTTCACATTTTTTCAATTGAGTCCATCTGACAATTTTGGCCAGAAATCGCTAACGTGGATGCCAGCTATCTTACGTGGCACGACTAGTGTTGACGTAGATAATTTTTAATAATATTTTATTTTATTTTTCCTTTTTTCTGTTCTTCTTTTTTTCTTCTTTACTTTTTTCCCTTTTTTTCCCTTTCTCTTTTTTTCTTTTTTCCTTTTTCCCTTCACCGGGGCCTTGTTGATAGCTCGCAACCTCTGCCGGCCATAGGCTAGTGCTGCCCTTGCCAACCTTGACCAAGGGACGCTTGGGCCTAGGCTAGTGACGGTTTCCCTTGCCAACTTAAGCAAGGGCGACCCTCGCCATGGTCCGACGAGTGAGGGCGACCCATGCCTGCCCAAGTGAGGACGACCCTCGCTTAACGCTGACAACCTTTGCCGGCCATCGACGAGGCCCAACAATGGTCAACAAAGGGTAAAAGCGAAAAAGAAAAAAGAAGAGAAGAGAAAAGGAAAAAAAAAAAAAGAAAGGAAAAAGTAAAGAAGGAAAAGAAAAGGAAAGAAAAAATAAAAAATTTAATAAAATATTCTAATATTCATTTTTAGTTAAACAAAATGAAAATGAACGCAACAATATCGAACCAACTTGTCAATTACCAAAGAAAATATAAAAGATTAGTTTTCCTGACATTACGATTCAAATAAATACAATTAAAATGAGAAGTCATTGCGTGAATCGATACTAGGGGTGAGTGGTTTCATGTTTCGTATGAAACCTACCCATGAGAATAGGCTCCTCATTTTTTGGAATTTGGAACCTACCTTATCACAAATTCTAAGTTGGTTCAGGGGTCTACCTATGTTCCATCACTTGCTGCTTTGAACCACAACTTATATTTAGACACGCGAAAAATATAAACATTAACGAGTCATAAAATAAAAGCTCAGACTAGTGGTTTCAAATTATACACTCATAATCTAACGCCATGAAACACCATAAGATCACATGAAGACATAGACCAAGAAAAAATACAAAAAACTTGTTTCGATTTCAAGTTCGAAGTTCTAGATTCCAGATTTCACCTAGAACTTGGAACTTACCCGTCGAAACAGATTTTTTAATTTTTTGAACTTAGAACCTACCATACATATCTTGAAACCTGGAACCTACAAGTTTTCACCGGTCAGGTTCTTAGATTTTAGGGTAGAACCTAAAACAATACTCACCCTTATAAGATAAGGACTTTTTGGATAATTTTCTTAAAAAGGAGCATACCCTTCCTTCCGCAAGTTATATGCTCGCGAAGAGCAGAAGAGATCATACATTCTCTAGAAAAGCTAGTGAGTATGTATGCTGTCAATAATCTACCTTGGAGGAACATATAATATGGGATATCTAAACTTTTGAGTCCTATTAATACGACAAATGCATGCCAATCGCTTTATCCATATACATCGGGTAAGGCTCAATCAATTAGATGACATGTGTACATTATCAAGAACTCTTATAATACACATTTTTAAATGAGGATGAATGTTACCCTTAGTCTGAAGCATTTACCTCCACTAAGGTTTATACATCAGAACTAGGTCTAACAATCAACAACTAGAAAAAAGTCCAACAATAAAAAAAAACAAGAAAATAAGGTTCCACCTATCCGTACTAGGTCTAGCAACTCATATCGACAGCATTTTTATACATACGATTCGGACCAATATCTACCAAAAATTAGCAAGATACGACATATATCTCAATCTTTTAAGGAGGATATTTTTTTATCTATGAACTCGTATATGGTGCACAAAGGAAAATAGGATAAAATAATTGATAATAGAAGTTCAGGCAACTTAACAAAGCTTTGATATTAGAATCTTTAAGCAAGAATTTATCTTCTATTTTTTCAATCTTGTTTTCTAAAATCTTGACCCATTTTACGTGGTCCGAGTTCTAAATGTGTTTTTGTAGTCATTATTTGGGTGGGTCTTTACTTACGAGTAGTATCGAAGCCATCTTTAATCAAATGTGACTAATGAATGAAATTGGAGGACCTCGCCCGTCCAACATGAGACTTGTGGCGCACAAGCTCTCCCCACTTATAGCACATTCTCATTGGCATTGGTCTCTATTCCCTAGCCACAATTCCCCCACTCATATGTGATTTTATTTATTGATCCAAGAAGAATGCTAGAAGTCGCACCTTATCTGACCTTTGTTGTCCCAACGGTCACTTTTTGTTCTCGTCGAAGTGACTAAGCTCTTATTCATCTTGAACCACGCGTCCACTGGAGGAGTTGCTCATCTTATATCATCTATCATGATGCGATCCTTTTTACTTAACGTAAGCCCTCAAAAGAAGTACTAAAATCGTGACCATTCAATGGCGGTTGTTTACTTTTGAGTTTTGAATAACATCACAGTGGCTCCTTCATTATTAATTTAAAGGATCAAGATGTTATAAAAAATTTCTGCGATCTAACCCACTTCATGCGGACCAAGGCCCCAAAAGAAATGCTTCAGAGTGTATTCGTCAGTAGGATTTATTCTAGATGTACAATGTACATATAGGGTCATTTTGGGTTGTATAAGCTGGCACAAACAATGATGTCAATACTCTTAAGTAGGCGGATCTGTGACACCTCAAATTCGCACATGCAATGTGAGGGAGATGGTTGAACAAACATATTGGTAGCGTTCTTTTGTATTTGTTTCCTTCAAAGAGAAACTACAGAGAAGGTGTAAGGATATAAAGATTTATGAATTATTTCACCTTGAAAGTAAGAAGCTTAATTATAAGGATAAATTCATTAGAAATCTTAAAATTTGTAACAAATAACAATCAAAAAAAAAACCCTTAAACTTATAAATAGTTCGGTCAAGTTAAAAGCTTATCCAAATAGTACAATTGAGTCGCTCTAATAAGTACATTAATTTTAATTATCAAAAAAAAATTCCACGTCCATAAATTTCATTAATCTCTCTCTCCTAGTTGGCTTTAA